>NMRB01001172.1:58285-74870 GCA_002633025.1 Notospermus geniculatus
CCCCGTTCGAGTGGCGTAATGACGTCATTCCGCCGCACATGACGTTGCCGACGTCACGGATGACGCGACGGCAATCTCGGTGACGTCATGACGTCAATAGGCCTGAACAGCATTGTTATTTTCGTTAATCTCTTAATATTTCGAAAACTATAAGTGATATCAAAATTCGGGCTTCGTAAGGACACTTCCCAGGCCCGTCTGCACTTGCATACCAAGTTTGGCGGCGATCCGTTTATTAGTCTCGGAGAAAATCGCGAACAAACAAACAAACAAACAAACAAACAAACAAACAAACAAACTTTTGTCAAATTTTAGTAGGATGTGGTGATAAACAACAGGCAGTGTGTTGTCGGATTTGTTAGCGTCACTAAAATGCCATATCTTTTTCGACACTCTTTCATGTCAACAGTCAATACCATTTAATGATTAAAAGAATACCGTGTTGATCAAGTGCAGCCACGAAAGTGCTTGACGAAACACTGAGCGAGTAAGAAATAAAAGTGGAAAATCACAAGTGGGAAATTTTCAATTTTTTCTATTTCTCAAATTGGGATAAATGTTTTCCATTTTGAGAAATATCGCCCGAAAAATCAGACAAAATGTAGTATCATTTTATGAAAATTTCTCAAAATGGGAAAAAATTCTATCCCAATTTGAGAAATTGAAAAATTCGCGCAAAAGTACCAAAATTTCCAACTTCTTACATGTATATGTACATGTATTTTCCACTTTTATTTTTGCTCCCTTCGCGACTACAGTTGTGAAAAATTTTCTGACCCTGCCCGGCAGAAAGTTGTAAAATGACCAAAACAAACAAAGTGTGCTAACAAATAAATATATTCTGTGATGTAACACCACATATGGTGAGTGTTTTTGAAACTCACGTTGAGAGATCTACAACAATTGTTTACATTCAATGTTAAACGTCCTTGATTTTCACAAGCAATCCTCCTGCAATTCCAAATTGTTCATCCTCCCACAGCAGGGCTTTGGTCTCGTTCCTATTCATACACTCCGCACAAAGCCCTGCTGAAATTGGGCCTCCCAGGCAAGATGAGGCGGTCAGAAAACCATTGCCCAATCAGAATGCAGCATTTTCAGGGTGTCAGTATTAAATAATTATGACTCATAATAACAATCAAAAATAATAAGAATCTTTCCTATACATAGGAAGGAAGAACCTCTGTGATAAATTCAGTCAATTTTGGAAAGATGTAAGTGATTTGTAAGGCACAAAACTTTAAAATCAAACTGGGTGAAACCACGAAATTTGTATCTCTCCAGGTATCCTTAAAATACAGGGAGTGCAACTGGAGTACGGAACAGCCACATCAGATTCAATGGCCGTTGTATTTCAGCAGGGCTTTGTGTGAGCGGATGAAGAGGAGCGAGGTAAAAACCCCTGCTGTGGGAGGATGAAATTGTTGGCTTTATCTTCCAACGCACTCGTTTTTGGCGATGAAGCTTATGCCCGCTGTACACATCCTGCGTGTAATCAGTGGCTCTTAACGCTCGCTCCCTCCGACACTTCATTTGTGTGCGGTGACGAAGGGAGCGCGAACAACCTTCGATATTTCCAGGATGGGTGTACAAGTTAAATTTTTCATCCAGTTCTCTGAATGTGCTCAATGCAAGCAGACCGTCTATGACGGGCTTTAGCCAATCCGAGACTCCCTCGCGTACAATCTGTCGGTCCGGTGGATCCTAATGCACAATCAGCAGTGTTCATAGGTCTACCTTTTACCACCGATCATGAGACATTGGGTGATTTCAAAGTTGGTTTTTATACTGGTTTTACAATGCTTTAAAAGCATTGTAAAACCAGTATTAAAACCAACTTTGAAATCACCCATTGGGTCATCTCAATAAAGACTAGTAAATTTTACTTGGATTTTGCATTTTGACAAACGAATTTTTTGTGTAATCAGGTATTAACTGCGTTTTGCTTTGTGTCTTTGGGATTATCCCTAGTTGACTGAAGGTTTGTTGTAAACGTCATTCATGAAAGTACAGTGCAACGAAAAAAATACACATGATGTAGCCTACATGTAAAAACCGTGTACAAACCGTGAAGTTCGAAGCGTGCCGAGTACTAAATGAGCGTGTTCACCAAATACATGTGTACACCAAAATCGCAGTTAAGGTCACACCGAGACATGGCTTTGCCACTGCGATCTAGGCCCTAGTTCCTCCAACAAAATATTCCTACAAAAGCGTCATTGTCAGGAATTCTATTGAAGCTATCAACAGCCTGGGGCAATATCCATGAAGCCTTCGCAACTTTGCGTGCACGCAAATCTATTATAAGGCAGTCAGTGAACAATAGGGTATGTACAAACCAAACAATAGACTTGCGTGCACGAAAAGTTGCGAAAGTTGCAACTTTGTGGGCACGCAGATGTAGGCTATTGTTTGGCTGCACAAATTACTAATTACAAATTAGTTTATTGTTCCGTAAAGAATGAAAAATACAATAAACATTGTTCTGACAGGTGAAAGATAAATGGAAAGAAGGAAGCCGTATCAAAAATAATGAACATGCCCTATTGTTCATTGACTGCGTAACAATAGATTTGCGTGCTCGCTAATTTGCGAAGGCTTCATGAATATGGCTCCCGGTCTGTGGACAGTAATGCCGACCACCGCGAACAGGAGAGGCTGAACCCCGGCAATGCCAGACCTCTACGACCCTACAACTGCGATTCTGGTGTAGTAAACCGTTTACATAATTGCACTACCGTTCTAAAGAACCACAGTGTTCAGGTTCACTGTAGGACTTGTGGGAAAATATACTGTTAGTACACATATACTGTTATACATACTGTTAGTACGCCTACATACAGTAAACTCGAGTTTAAACCACCGGTTCATTATGTTCATAAACACACCCAAAGTAGGGTCAGTTTCACCCTAGGCCTTAAGCAACTATTCATTCCATCACGTGGTTGTGATCGTACAAGCAATTCCAGCCATTCAGCGTAATAGTTTTTGTTCTATTCACTCCCATTTCGACTGTGGGTGTGCTTATGAACCGGTGGTTTAAACTCGAGTTTACTGTATATTAACACATTAAGATTTCGTTTTCACCTCGAACGTGGACAAAATATATTTTTCACAACAAAGCAATACTCGGGTGAGGCGACCCTAAAATCGCATCCAATCGGAATCCATGTTGTTTTCGAAAGCGCCACTTTTCAAACTCCCTATTTACACATTGCAACCAATACACAGCAACACCAGTGTCTTTGCATTTCAGAAAGTCTATACATGTACATGTAAAATTGGCTATGAGATCGATCCATCACTCCACCTATAAATGCATTCATTCCATGTGGCACAGATTTCCAAACAAGTTTTTTCTCTCGCCTTTTGTTTACCATGTTCGAATCCAAAGGCCAGACGATTTACTGACGTCATTTCCGGTCATCATTTTCAGCAGCTGTTGACGTCATATTACATGTACTTCTACAACTCAAAATGGCAAATTTCATCATCACTCATGTTTTTAGATGGCACAATCATGGCATGCGCAGTGAGCAGGTTCGGTGATGATGAAGTTTGCAACTTGTCCGCTGACCCTTTTACTCCCGTCGAAGCAGTCATGTAACGTTACAAGTCGATTTCTTAAGGTACCTTCACGACAGCATTTACAGCTCTGAAAAAATCAAGAGAAAATTCTTAGAGTCAAGGACCTAAATTATAGAAAACTGTAATCTTCACGCAGGTTATGGCCTATACACACGATCCAATTTTTCATCCAATTTTCTGAATATGCTCAATAAAGGCCTACATGCGGGTTTATACACTGAAGCCCCAATAGGCCCGGAATCAGAATTTCCAAAAAATTGGATGACAAATTGGATCGTGTATATTGGCCATTAGTCAGATCATCTTTTACATTTTTTTTCTATAAAAATAACGGATTTTTTAAATCCGAAAAACGAGTACTTTTTCTTGTTGTTTGAATGATCCGCTCACTACATTGTATCTTCCATTTTGTCAACCTTTCATGGACGATTGTATCTTCCATTTTGTCAACCTTTAATGGACTATTGTATCTTCCATTTTGTCAACCTTTAATGGACTATTGTATCTTCCATTTTGTCAACCTTTCATGGACGATTGTATCTTCCATTTTGTCAACCTTTAATGGACTATTGTATCTTCCATTTTGTCAACCTTTCATGGACGATTGTATCTTCCAAGTTCTACTGAAAGGTTTCAGGACAGACTGGGGTTAAAGTGTCAAGTCGGATGAGAACCTCTACCGTTGTTGATATCAGACTATAAACCCAAAACTTTAACTTTTTAACTTTAGGATCGTTTGTTCCCAGGGACAGGGTATGTTTTCATGGGGACATTTTCCCCTTGACACCGGCCATTGCAACGTGATTCCTTCCATTGTTACTCGGCACTCAAACAAGAGATGAATCGTCGCTACAGGTACTGGTAAGCCAACCGGGGTTGCTGCGAAAACTCGCTATTGTGTGCGCATACATGAAGCTTTGTGGCAAATAACGCCGGATATCGTGAACGCAAACATGGTGTAAATGAAGGCCCTAAACAATATCACAGTCTACAAAAAAGTAATCGAACTACATAAGGCAAGAAGCCATTCACGCGAATTTCGAGCGTGCGACGCCGCATCATTTGTCCACGACCAACGCGGTGGAAAGAAACAGTTCGAACGTCTGCCGCTCGAAAATCGCGTGAATGGACAGCCAGCCTAAAGAGTTCAACGTTAAAGCGGCCAATACACGTGCAATATTATTGCACAATATGAGGATCAAAATGGGTATTGCCAATCTTTCTTATACCCATCATACCAGAAGCACAAGACCCAATTTGGGCCCCATATTGTGCAATAATATTGCGCATGTATGGACCGCTCTATGCTGAGTCTCATGTATGTCAGTCGCGCGAGAAACGGTCTCACACGTCTCGCTAACTTACCCTAAATGAAAATTGGTCAATGCAATTATCAGTACTGGAGAAATACATGTAAACTTCAAAAGAATGAAGCCCCACTTGGCATGCTTTATGTTATCGTGTTTCTAATCAGTCGTAAAAATCTACCTCCAGATTCATTACTCTAATATCGCATGGATCAGATCCACTCGCGTTCTCTCTCAGAACCTGGATATTGAAAGTCGCCGAATGGAATACATGTACCACACAATGCCAAAATTAATTTAATGAAAGCTCTGTTCTCCAATCATGAATTCACCAAACGTCTTTGTTCTGTGGACTCTTTATTCTCAGCACAAATAATTCCGAGTTCAAGTCATGAGGAAGTACCTCCCTCAGTATCTATAATTCAATTCAATGACTTTATTGTTTAAAGACCACCGGCCCATAACAAGGTACAGAATCACAATCCGATATTCCAGCTTCGTCTCTGGGGTTCCTTGGGCGTGCTTTGGTGCACCCGAGGTCCCATACCGCCCAGGTCATGCAACCCAGGTGGGGTATGGGCGAGAGACGGTCTTTGAGACTCTTGTCGCTTCATGTGCATGATAGTTGCCCTTTTGCGATCTTACCAGAGTCTACATGTCCTGCAGCGTCTGTCTTGGTGGTCTACTACCAGTTCCTGAACACTCACTGTGCGAGATGGCGCTTGATGGTCATGGCTGAGCCAAAGATGCCACCCTCTGGACCTCCCTCTGAAAAGTACCTTCACACTTGACTAGGCTGCCTAGCCCCTTGACCTCCCTAACCACGGACTTTAGGGTACCGAGCGTCCCCACAGCGATAGAGACTACGTTGGCACGAAATCCCTGGTGGGTTGCGGCAAGGTCAGTTGCTAATGCTTGGTATTTGCGACGTTTCTCGTCCACCCTTTCGAGGACTGCGGCATCCGAGCAGACCATGATCTCGACGAGGTGGATTTGTTTATCCCTTTTATCTGTCAAGATCAGGTCTGGTCTCCTGCTGGGAATATTCCTGTTCGTAGGTACCATCGGGTCCCATTGCACCTTGACCCGTTTACCATCGAAGTTCTGGCCACAGGCAGCGGCATCTCTGCGGGAAAGATCATCTGCTCCTGTCAGTACTGATCGCAATACAGCCCGCACGACATCGTCGTGGTGCACTTTGTAAGTGGACCAATTGCTCGTCTCGCAGCCTACCAAAATGTAACCTAAGCTTTCGACCGTTTTCCTGCATAGTATACACGTGGGATCGACCTACACGTGGTATACACGTGGGAGTACGTGGCTTTGGTACCCCCTCGTCATCGTTGTCCCATCTTAATTAGGCAGTCATAATGATTGCAGCGGTCTCCGGCCTTCGGTTCCCCATTTAATCCAATCGTTGGCCCTTGCACCTGGATAGAATCTTCGGATCTTCGTACCGTCTTGTCACGTAATTTAAGTCAGACTTCCATATCTTTTCCACTTGGTCAAGATACTTCTTTCTGACCTCAGCCCTGAGCACAGCAGGATACTTACACAACTCGCCTTCACGGTATTCCGGCATGTCGCCTCCCTCGGTCTGCTGTCCGGCTCTTGCCGGCCGAGGTTTTCCTCTCTCGAGGATGGCTTTTCCACACTTCGCCAGGTTAAGTTCCCCACCAAGGGCGCTGACTACCCTCTGACAAACGCCTTGGATTTTGTCAAGATCACCCTCCGTTTTGGTGTAGACCTTGATGTCATTCATGAACCCGTTGTGTGAGACCTTCCACCCGTTTCTCACATCGATCGATCGTGTGCGATAGTGGAGCCATGGCAAGACACAAAAGGAATCCCCTTGCAAAAGGCCTCTTTTGTATTGGAACAGATCGCTCTTTACTACTCGAGGGCCTTTCTCGACAACCAATATACTGGCCCACTGTGGAACTAGCCGCCCTATCACCTGGCGCATCCACTGGCGCCGACGGCTTCTAGGCAATCGACCACCAACTGATGAGGCACACGATCGTATGCCTTAGTGAAGTCGAGCCATGAGACTGCGAGGTTCTTGTGGCCCTTCTTCGCATCTTGTGCGATTAGTGAATCCACGACCAAGCAATCCATTGTCCCTCGACCTCCCTTCCGCAAGGCCCTCTGCTGCAGCGGCAGCACACCCTCCTCCACATCCCTCCTCCTCCTGATCCGTTAGCTTGTTAGCCATAACTGATGTCACAACCAGCTTGTACATCGTGTTAAGGCGTGCAATGGGCCAATACTTCGAGGGGTCTTCCCTGTCTCCAGCACCTTTGTAGATTAGGGTCGTAGCACCCTGGGTCATCCACCCCGGAATTTGGGCTCCATTGAGGAGCTCCACCACTACCTGTCTCAATGTACTGTTGCATCCCCCAGAGATCTTCCACCAGACATTTCGGATCCCATCGGGCCCTGCTACTTTCCACGCCTTTAGATGTAATTTGGACGTGAGCTTCCTCCACTCAGCATCGGTGACAGTGCACCCTATCTCCAGTTCCCCACCCCGAGCGTCGCGCTTGGCTTGCACTGTCCGTGTCCAGTCAGCGATCTCCTGATCCTCGGGTTGATTCGCTCCCTTTATCCCCATGATTACTGCCCAGAAATCGTGAAAGGACTGGATTGAGGGCGTCGGTTAAGCCTTGTTCCCGGTGGACTGCATCCTATCCAGCGAACCTAGGCCATGCACGCGGAAGTCCCTATTCTGTTGAATATACCTCTCATGTTTTGATCTATCCTTTTCCTGCACTTTCCAGACTTTGAGTCGTTTCAGGGTGGTTTCCCTGGCTCTTAGGAGGGAGTTCCTAATGACCCCCCTTGACAATTTGTCTCCTGAGGTGTCGGCGATTGGCCAGCTGTTTCTTAGTGGCCTCCCGGTTGGCTTTAACCGCTGTAACTTGACAGAAATAAGTGAAAGGATCCTTCGAAGTCGCCCAACCTTCTTGGATGCCTTTCCTTGCCGTTCACCCCGCTTCTGGGGAGTTGCAGTTTCCTCAAAAAGTACTGTCTTTAAAATACATTTTGTACAATACATTAGATGACAGTCAAGTTACATTTGTACAGTATGAATGGGATCACAGCTTTGATAGAGGGCAGCACATCGAAATGGACACCTTCTGTGTGTGAAATTGATCAGGACAAGAATGTCACCCTCGTTTCAATAGTTATAACCACTAGACACCGATTGAGGCAGTGGCGAATGTGCAAAATCGTACCTTGAATAAAACTATTGGGGGAGGTATAGACTCGAGGATATCAGTATTTTGCTGACAAAAGCCCTGTTTACACTACATAAAAAACCCGCGTCGAACCCGGGCTTTTTCTGTCTACACCTGTTAAAAGCCCGGGTCTAATAGGCCCGGGGATGAAAAACCCGGTGGTAATAAGCCCCTCTGAGCTCGAACGGTTTTTGGAGGGCTTAATTTAGGTCCCCGTCACAAAATTTGAGTAGTGTTGACGCGCGAGGGTCTCAGGAGGGATTTTTCAGAGCGAGGCTAGACCCGGGTCTCAAAAAGCCCGGGGATTTCTATGTAGTGTAAACAGGGCTAATGTGTCACAGATCGATCGAATTTCAGTCCTTTCACCAAATGGGGACATAGCTACGATAGAGGACAGCACATCCTAACCAGGTCCTATACAATGGAAGCCTTTTGTGCTGGAAATCGATATATACCTTGGTGTCACTTTCCTTTTTAAAAGTTTAACCACTAGTGACACCTATTGAGGCAATGGCTTGTCGTCCCCAATGCATGTTCGTGCGGAGTTGCACGGATCCACCAGGAAGTGCACGTGTTTACCAGCTGGTGTCAGAATGAATTGACGTCACGTCTTATATGCAATTAGCAGGTATCCTCGACTTCAGCATGTTTCAGTAATGTGGTGATAAACAACAGGCAGTGTGTTGTCGGATTTGTTAGCGTCACTAAAATGCCATATCGACACTCTTTCATGTCAACAGTCAATACCATTTAATGATTAAAAGAATACCATGTTGATCAAGTGCAGCCACGAAAGTGCTTGACGAAACACTGAGCGAGTAAGAAATAAAAGTGGAAAATGAGAAGTGGGAAATTTTCTATTTTTTCTATTTCTCCTATTTCTCAAATTGGGATAAAGTTTCCCCATTTTGAGAAATATCGCCCGAAAAATCAGACAAAATGTAGTGTCATTATAAGAAAATTTCTCAAAATGGGAAAAAAATCGATCCCAATTTGAGAAATAGAAAAATTCGCGCAAAAGTACCAAAATTTCCAACTTCTTATATGTACATGTATTTTCCACTTTTATTTTTGCTCCCTTCGTGACTACAGTTGCGAAAAATTTTCTGACCCTGCCCGGCAGAAAGTTGTAAAATGACAAAAACAAACAAAATGTGCTAACAAATAAATATATTCTGTGATGTAACACTAGCACATATGGTGAGTATTTTTGCAACTCACGTTGAGAGATCTACAACAATTGTTTACATTCAATGTTAAACGTCCTTGATTTTCACAAGCAATCCTCCTGCAATTCCAAATTGTTGGCTTTATCTTCCAACGCACTCGTTTTTGGCGATGAAGCTAGCCCGTTTTGTACACATCCTGACGTACGTGTAATCAGTGGCTCTTAACGCTCGCTCCCTCCCGACACTTCATTTGTGTGCGGTGACGAAGGGAGCGCGAACAACCTTCGATATTTCCAGGATGGGTGTACAAGTTAAATTTTTCATCCAGTTTTCTGAATGTGCTCAATGCAAGCAGACCGTCTACGACGGGCTTTAGCCAATCTGAGACTCCCTCGCGTACAATCTGTCGGTCCGGTGGATCCTAATGCACAATCAGCAGTGTTCATAGGTCTACCTTTTACCACCGATCATGAGACATTGGGTGATTTCAAAGTTGGTTTTAATACTGGTTTTAAACCAGTATTAAAACCGACTTTGAAATCACCCATTATCTCAATAAAGACTAGTAAATTTTACTTGGATTTTGCAGTACAAATGCACTACGCACCGTTCATTTGATCAGGCCCATTGTGTGGGCCTATTGCTGACAAAAGAATTTTTTGTGTAATCAGGTATTAACTGCGTTTTGCTTTGTGTCTTTGGGATTATCCCTAGTTGACTGAAGGTTTGTTGTAAACGTCATTCATGAAAGTACAGTGCAACGAAAAAAATACACATGATGTAGCCTACATGTAAAAACCGTGTACAAACCGTGAAGTTCGAAGCGTGCCGAGTACTAAATGAGCGTGTTCACCAAATACATGTGTAGCCTACACCAAAATCGCAGTTAAGGTCACACCGAGACATGGCTTTGCCACTGCGATCTAGGCCCTACATGTAGTTCCTCCAACAAAATATTCTTTCAAAAGCGTCATTGTCAGGAATGCTGTTGAAGATATCAACAGCCTGGGGCAATATCCATGAAGCCTTCGCAACTTTGCGTGCACGCAAAATGCACGCAATTGCGTGCATGCAATAAGGCAGTCAGTGAACAATAGGGTATGTACAAACCAAACAATAGACTTGCGTGCAGGAAAAGTTGCGAAAGTTGCAACTTTGTGGGCACGCAGATGTAGGCTATTGTTTGGCTGCACAAATTACAAATTACAAATTAGTTTATTGTTCCGTAAAGAATGAAAAATACAATAAACATTGTTCTGACAGGTAAAAGATAAATGGAAAGAAGGAAGCCGTATCAAAAATAATGCGCATGCCCTATTGTTCATTGACTGCGTAACAATAGATTTGCATGCTCGCTAATTTGCGAAGGCTTCATGAATATGGCTCCCGGTCTGTGGACAGTAATGCCGACCATCGCGAACAGGAGAGGCTGAACCCCGGCAATGCCAGACCTCTACGACCCTACAACTGCGATTCTGGTGTAGTAAACCGTTTACATAATTGCACTACCGTTCTAAAGAACCACAGTGTTCAGGTTCACTGTAGGACTTGTGGGAAAATATACTGTTAGTACACATATACTGTTAGTACATATACATGTATTAACACATTAAGATTTCATTTTCACCTCGAACGTGAACAAAATATTTTGGCACAAAATATATTTTTGACAACAAAGCAATGCTCGGCCGGGTGAGGCGACACTAAAATCGCATCCAATAGAAGTACATGTTGTGTTCGAAAGCGCCTTTTTTAACTCCCTATTTACACATTGCAACCATACACAGCAACACCAGTGTCTTCACATTTCAGAAAGTCTATACATGTAAAATTGGCTATGAGATCGATCCATCACTCCACCTATAAATGCATTCATTCCATGTGGCACAGATTTCCAAACAAGTTTTTTTCTCGCCTTTTGTTTACCATGTTCGAATCCAAAGGCCAGACGATTTACTGACGTCATTTCCGGTCATCATTTTCAGCAGCTGTTGACGTCATATCACTTCTGCTCCAAATGGGAAATTTCATCATAACACATGTTTTTAGATGGCACAATCATGACATGCGCAGTGAGCAGGTTCGGTGATGATGAAGTTTGCAACTTGTCCGCTGACCCTTTTACTCCCGTCGAAGCAGTCATGTAAAGTTACAAGTCGATTTCTTAAGGTACCTTCACGACAGCATTTACAGCTCTGAAAGAATCAAGAGAAAATTCTTAGAGTCAAGGACCTAAATTATAGAAAACTGTAATCTTCACGCAGGTTATGGCCTAAACACACGATCCAATTTTTCATCCAATTTTCTGAATATGCTCAATAAAGGCCTACATGCGGGTTTATACACTGAAGCCCCAATAGGCCCGGAATCTGAATTTCCGTGTATATTGGCCATTAGTCAGATCATCTTTTACATTTTTTTTTCTATAAAAATCACGGATTTTTTTAAATCCGAAAAACGAGTACTTTTTCTTGTTGTTTGAATGATCCGCTCACTCCATTGTGTCTTCCATTCTGTCAACCTCTCATGGACGATTGTATCTTCCATTTTGTCAGCCTTTCATGGAGGGTATAAAACTTACATGGACTATGAAAAATCTACCATTTTTGAGCGTGCCCTGGCATTACACTGACATTTGAAACATTTAATCTCGGACGATGGCTTGGCTTCAAAGAGGCGATATGATATCCTGGTGTCATGTTGAGCTATATTCATTTACAAGCAAAGTAATAGCCGCGTACATTAATATCGAGAAATAGAATTAATGTCGAAAATTGCTATATTTTGTGTAAGGCTTCTATAATTCTTTCGTTGCTTGGTCATTACTGGCGTTGCCCACGCACGTATTACTTATACCAGATGTCGGATAAGAGAGAAATTCACTCTTGAGGTGATTTGTCTTTCAAATGAAGGAGATACCGAACTTCCACCTGTGAACAGTTACTAACCAATTCTTAGGAGTAGCCGTTTCATGCCAATCATGTAAAGGGAACATTGCTGCACTCATGCTAATTAACCTCTGGACGCTAGATCAACTTGTTGCATCCGGCAGATCGGTACACTCGTCCCCAGTGTTCAGTTGGCCATAGGTATAGACCCACTAAACACTGGCATGATTGGCGCCCAAAGTGAAAGATCATCAATAGACGGCGCTGTTTGATGAGGGATCCAATCATAAGTCATCTTCACGGTTTAACCAACGCCACCGTAACACACTTTCTGATTGGCTACGATACGTGTACAAAATGTACATTATTCACACGCGCGGCAGATTCCCAGCGGAGATTGCCCCTAAAACGCCGTCTATTAGTGATACTTTGAGGATCGCATCAACTGAAGCAGTTTCAGTTTCGGGTAACGTAGTGGGTACCGGTTTGAAACGGCGGGGGGAGTTTAGCAGATCGGGGAAAGTCGGTGGTTACCCGGGTGGTTACAACTCCGACTGATATGCCTAGTCCTCGCTGTTGTACAGTGGATGCATCAGCAAGTATTTTGTCATTGGTCATTGTTTATAGGCCTGCAGTAGTCGTTCGTTCTTCTCACCAATGAACTGACCTCTATGTTGCAAACACGGTATATGATAAAATAATAGGGAGGTTACGAAATCGAACGATAAAGTAAACGTTAACGACAACGTTATTTTTTTTCCGAAAATACAATATAAAATCTGGTGAATGTGTAGTATGAAAAATAACGTTGTGGTAAAGTTTACGTTTATCGTTTGATTTCTAAAACTCTCTAATTCCTGACACATACCTTTTTAAAGCCAGGATAATGGACGACGCTTGGCTGGACATGTGATGTGCAGAGTCCTTCACATTTTGTAACTGTAAGCGTCCCAGTACATAACAGTCTTCGTGTCCTCCCGTTGTAGTCGTAACTCTTTTCTTTCGTGACGTGTAAATCTGTTTCCAGTGTCTCACAAAGATCGCCATCATTCAAGGTTGCCTGGCATGATATAAGCAGTGTAGCGAGGAGCAGTAGGACCATAAATAGGAGAAATTGACTCAGTTTTTTCGTAGTCATTTCGCTGTAAAGATATAAAAAAGGTATGCATTAGGGTGATGTTAATAAAACAAAAAATGGAAAACAAAATTTCGAATACTAGTAATGTACTGGTTATTCACCCACAATGACATGGGACGAATGACGTTCAGCGAAAACGAAGCGCTTTGTGCAGAAAACAGCGGTTCACATGTAATTTAGGTGAGTAAGGTGAGAAGTCTATCTCGATAGGTCTCGAAGTTACCTTTGAGATAGCTCAAACGACATGATTGCTATCGTTACATTTTTGTTTCTACTCCGTCACAGGAAGAAAATTCATCTTAGTAAATTATCACCACTACGTGTGGTCAAACAACCCACTTTCGCAATACGGAGTCCACTCCCTTAAAACGCCAACGCCATAACATGTACTTTTTTGCCAAGAAGAAAGCACCGAACAAAAGGATAGACGTTCGAGTTGGAGTTTCGGGGCCTTTGCGAAAGCTGTCGCAACCAGAAAGCCATCCGCACAATTTACGTGGAGTAAAGGCCAATTCATACTTCTGCGCTTTGCTTTTGTCCGTTTCCTCCCTGTACGCGAATAGAAATAAAGATTAGGGAGTTTTCGCCAAGCCCCCGAAACGCCAACGCAAACGCCAAACCCATTGTTCGATGCCAGGAAGTGAGCACCGAACAAAAGGATAGACGTTCGCGTTGGCGTTTGGGGGACTTTGCGAAAACTCTATGGCCCGTATTCTAGAACGTTCCTTAATAACGTTAAGGTCGACCTTAGGCTGGGTTTACATAGAAGTATACGGTCTACGAACACGCGCGGGAACAAAGGTTTCATGGTCATGAACCCTTTGTTAGGCCATTGTTCGCCCTCGTCTCCGTGTACCGTATACCTCAATGTAAACCCGGCCTTAAGTCTATTGTAAAACCATCGAGAACAATAGATTTAAGGTGGACCTTAATGTTAAGGAAGGTTCTAGAATACGGCCCTATATTGTTGAATTTGCATAATGCATAAACATAAGACACAGACGAGCGCAAAGCGCAATAATGTGGAGAAGTATAAAGGTAGATTCATACTTCTGCGTTTTGCTCTTTGCGCTTGTCGGTTCCCTATGTTTATGTGTGGTACCAACAATAAAAAATACATTTTCTACCACGCACTCACATAGGAAAAAGGACACGCGCAGAATGCCTTACTGACCTTACTGTGGGTTGCAACTGCCACGGCGACGCTGTGAGCTGTGCGACCGAAGAAAAAACCAGAGCAAAATGTCGCATCACAAGTCCTTGACACTGTGAAACACGGACCAACGGCAGAAAAAGGTACAACCGCTTACAGCGCCTCCCATAGCGGTAAATCTGCAGGTTTCTTATTATTTACAATCGAACGTACCTACATTAAAGCTACGTACACATGCATCCGTTTTTCCGACAACGAAAATGCGGCAACGACAATGCGGCGACGACAACGTCAACGGCAATGCGTTTTGGGTGTACACATGACTACGGCTATAAGTATAAAAGCGGACGAATCTTACCAGCAAATGCGACATGATGGACGACGACGACATTACCATATGTGTACTTGCCACGTGTACTGATGTAATATAAACGCATGACTTTCGTCCGACAACGGCAAAAAATCGCTCCTGAACCGATTCCAAAAATAAACGGATAATCGTATCGCATTACCGGATAGTCGTATAACCGCCCCGCATTCATGTGTACGGATCAATTCATTTTCCTACGATCGATTTTTTTGCCGTTTCCGTATTGTCGTTGCCGCATTGTCGTTGTCGGAAAAACGGATGCATGTGTACGTAGCTTAAAGTGGAAATAGAACGAAGGACCTCCTGATCGCTAGTCCGACTGCAAATGTCCCCAGGTCACCCGGAGACAGGAAAACTCATTCAACATACCGGGCGTTTTGTACTCGTTCTGTCATACCACGACCTCTTGTTGCATGATGAACAAAACGTGAGACATTTGACGCTTTGGTTTCCATGGTGTTCGGTCAACCAGAGTAGACGGCAGATTTATTAAAGGGAGACTCCACTCATTGTAAACTTTTGAATTTTTATCAATCCAATGAGACTATTGCCGTGAGTTGTGATGTCACCAGTGTCAACAGGCAGACGACATTTGTAGTGAATGAGCTAATACTGTGACTGCCTAGGCCTATTGGTTGTACCTTCATAGGCATTGAGCACATATGACGTCACATGTGATGTGCAATGGTCCCCTTGGGATGTAATTAAAAAACTTAAAATGCTGAGTTTGTTGAAGTTAAAAAATATGACATGTTGCAGATATCAATGAATTTGAATGTATTAACGATATTTCCAAGTTTCGGTCCGATATGGTTCCTGGCTTGGCCACCAGGGGGCTAAACCGAAAATCATTAACCTTGGTTATTGACCTTAATTTTGCCTTAAAGGGAGACATGCGAAAAATATTGCCCGGCGGGCACAAGTTGTCTGAGTTGTAGCGCCGTCTGTTAATACACGGTGACACTTCGCTATATCACAGGCGCCTGTAGAGCTCTCAGTGAGTTAAGAACACTTTTCTAACCAAACGTATATGGCAAGCGGATTGTCCAGTTATTCAAAAAACCTATATTTTTGTACTAAAACCTAGTTTTTTGCTCATAAAACTTAGTTTTTGTGGAGAAAATATAGGTTTTTTGACAAAAACTAAGTTTTTTGAGCAAAAAACCTAGTTTTTGTCTAAAACCATGTTTTATAGAAATAAACTTAGTTTTTTGCTTCATAAAATATAGGTTTTTGTCAAAAAACTTAGTTTTTGTAAAAAACCTATATTTTATGACAAAAAACCTGGTTTTATGCCAAACAACCCCCATTTTATCGACAAAAATGTAAGTTTCTGCACTGAAATGTCCAGTTATTCCATAAAACTAAGTTTATCAGTCAAAAAACCAAGTTTTTTGACTAAAACTAAGTTTTATGCCATAAAAAGTAGGTTTTTGATAAAAACCTAGTTTTTGTCAGAAACCTACCTTTTTAAACCTCGGTCCCACTGACCAAGATGATTTCGTCGGTACGAGGTTGGTAAAATACCCGTCCCCATGCGCATACCTATGGGCGGTTATTTCCGCAGAAAATCAGTGTCAGGTTTTTCATTCTTAGCACAGAAATTCTATGCAGAGAGCGCACAAGTAGCGGGAAGCATCTTCAAAAGCAAAATTTATTTTGTTTATCCGAAGTTTTATATGCAGACCGCGTAATTTATATATGTTGCGACAGAACTCGCGAAAGAACCA
>NMRB01001172.1:93925-126650 GCA_002633025.1 Notospermus geniculatus
TCATTTGTCTGCCCTTCCTCTCTATCTGCCTACCCTGCATGTGTCCGTCACCAGGACGACATTCCAGGAGGATGGGAACCCCACGAACCTGACTGCTGTGCCACAGAGTCATACCCCTCCTTGCCCTTTCTTCACTCAATTTCTATTTTCTGATGTAGGGACCATCAAATTTGCTGTCAAGCAAAGTTCTAGTAGTTTGGTATTAAAGCTGCTCATGCCAGTCAGGTTGTATGAATAAGATCAATTGGCTATTTAGGCCTACATGTATACGGTTCTTTACTAATATACACAGATCAATTTCGTCACTTCTCGTTTAATTTCTCCACCCCGTGGATAAGTTTGGGAAAATCGTATTTTTAATGCCTTAAAAAAACTAAGCGAACTGGGCAGAGCGCGGCATCGAACCCGCAGCGACGGCCTATTAAGAACAAGCAGACCCGACTGCGCCACCGGGGCTTGTTGCCAGCGCTGGATTTTTTCTTGATAACAGTCCATAACACCCCTGGCTCAGTTTGTTGCCTTTTGTTCTTTTTCTTGTCGTGTTGCTTTTTGCGCCACGAGGGTTTCGTCATACAATTAGGAAAAAGTAGGTAATTGAGAAAAATAAATGTTACTGCCCAAAGTAAAAAAACGAAACTAATGACTCTGTCCAAACTTGGTACAAAACTTCACGCATTATCCGCCCATAGCTAAGTATGCCACCCTCGGCCAATCGCTTAAGCCTAGGAGTGGACAGGCCTTTGTCTGTGTGCAACATGTTTCCCAAATTCTTGCAAACCTAAGCGAAATTCTCTTCAAGATCGATACTTCTTACACGATGGGTATTAAAACGATGCCAACGAAAGCTGTCGCTGGCGAAATATCCAAAATTTTCACACGGTACTCTTATTGCAGTCATTGAACATAGGTGATCGATGGTGATCAACATATGATATGTGATTTTAACTCACCCGTGAGGTTTTGTCGTGGTGCAGCGTCCGTCGTCATCCGTCGTCTGTCGTCCGTTAGCAGGGCACGTTTCGTAACCGCTGGAGCTATTGATCTGAAACTTGGTACATATATACCTCTAGGTCAGATGACTATGACACCAAGTTTCGGTCCGATTCGATTCTTGGCTTGGCCTCCAGGTGGCCAAAACCAAAAACACAAAAAGTGCAATAACTCATGAACTAATGACTGGATCATCTCCAATTTTTTATCATAGGTGTATCTAATTAGGACACATAACATAACAGGTTTTTGATTTGACCTACTTTTCAAGGTCACAGAGGTCAAAGTTCTACAAAAGTAACAAACCTGCCACAGTTCATTGAAGTCCTGCAACTTCGGAATGACTTGACCCGGATTGCTCATAACTGACATGTACATGTACCTCTCTCTGTCATTACACTATTATATTCAAACGGGTGAGCACATGGTCCATAGACCATTTCATTCTTATTCCGTCTCATAACCAATAACAATGTAAACGGGGATGAGCGAACGGTACAATTTCGAGTGCAGTCGGTTGAATCGAATCAAGTAGGGCCTATAAGCCGCAGGAAATATACATGTACATACATAAAAGAAATTTATCTAACTCGAAATGGAGGTAAACGTCTTTTGTTTCGTGTAACAGATCGACAGTTGGTAAGTGTGTAGGCCTTCGTACGACTTGCATGGTGTCGTCATTGGCAAACAGAGTAGGGCCTACGCCAGCCTTATAGGCGCAGGTAGCCGCGCTTATTGCCAAAAGGTGGCAGTAAAGTTCCAGCGGACCAATACAAAAGAAAATTCTTTTGATTGGTGCTCTATCAAGTAAGAATGGGTCGGCTAGGCATTTAATTGGCCCGTAGTGACACCTATCGGTCAACTGACCGGCAACTCCTATGGTGCGGGCGGTTTTCGAACAGAAGGCCTACCTCATCGTCTATCTATCAGCTTTCGCGCATTATAACCAAACTAACCTCGTCCACAAAATAACCACGTTCACATACTACAGCGAACGCGAATAACAACATCGTGTGATCAGATGGGACGAGGTCGACGACTTGCGACATCTGCGAATGCGAACCGGGCACACGTGCGACGAAAATCAAACCGCGGCAATTAATATGGGAATTCTCCGCCAGCTGATTTTTGTGCCGATATAATGATGCGCGAGGCCCTGCCCAGTGTTAGTGCCGTTAGGGACGCGCTGCGAACAAGTCCCTTGTTCCATTTTCTGCACCGACCCCGAGCGAAGATAAACAACCAAAGACAAACATCAACGGATTTCGCCGAACGTCTCAAGTACCCCCTCAACATGGGAGGTCATATAAAATTCGGCATTTTAGGCCTGCTCCTGGCCCTATCTATGATTGACATCTTTGGAGGAACGGCCAAAGCACAAAAGTAAGTAGGATTTTCCCCTAATTCGTTTTGGTATTTTTTTTCGATTTTGCTGCTGCAGTAGGCCGGCCTAGGCCTATTCAAGACTGAGCGGAGGTCAAGCGATCAAGCCCCTCCGATTTTGGCCTCATATTCAATATGTGTTATCACCATGAATGAAATGTAGATGCACCTTGTCCTTGTGTTAGGTACGACGGGTATACATAACACCGACATTATGCCCCATCCCAAATGCCCCATTCAAGAATCTGAAAAGAAAAAATTTCAGGAGCTCTTTTGGAGACTTCTGAAGGCTACAGCTTTTAAAAACTACGCTATGCCCCATCCCAGATGCCCCATTCAAGAATCTGAAAAGAAAAAAATGGCACGAGCTCTTTTGGAGCCTTCTGAAGGCTACAGCTTTTAAAAACTACATTATGCCACTCCCAGATGCCCCATTGAAGAATCTGAAAAGAAAAAATGGCACGAGCTCTTTTGGCGCCTTCTGAAGGCTACAGCTTTTAAAGACTAAACACAGATCCCACCAATTTGAGGTATGCCGACACAGAACCGGCCTCTGCCCGAAGCTTGTATTGATGTTGTTCGGGTATGGGTTCTGAGGCTTAGTACCTGTGAGAAACAGATGCAAAATCGCAGCGCATTCATCGGCTACAAAATGAAATCGGTACACTCGGACACCTACTGAAAAAAACACACAAGTGCTCAACACACATGTGTCAACCTACACACAAATGTGCCATACCATAAAGGAATCAACCATAAAGGTTTAACTGCGAACGATGAGCTTACTGAGGGATACACTTCCTGTGTTGCCACCAGATGTCTCTCACTGCCTGAATTTTGGCTTTACGTAATAGGCACGAGCTTCAACTTTTTTTGTGGTGAAGAGGTACATGAACCTGCCAACATGATGCTTTGAATTCCATTTCTGACGATAACTGAGCTATTTTCAGCACAATTAGTGTTCCATGTACAAATGTACGTCAGCCTATTCAAATGTACACCGATGACCCTGAACACACATCGTTCGTGGGGTTCTCATTAATNACCAGGCGACGTCCAAGTGGTGGCGAATCCTGCCGAAAACAGGGATGCAGGTGGACAAGTCCCCCTTGATCCAGGATCGCTGCAGGATGTCCCTGACCCTAATGAAGGAGCTCCTGAACTTGAGGACCCAGAGGACACTACTGGGTTCCCATTAGATGAAGGTCTAGAGGGAAGAGGTTCTGGTGACGGTGGTATCCAAATACGTGGGGGTGGACCCGGCAGAGATCTTCTGCCACCACCACCGGGTGAAGAAGGGAGCCTTTCAGATGACGGTGGTATCCAAATACCTGAGGCTGGAGCCGGCGATTTCCTGACGGCTGGAGAAAACATCCCCTCTATAGACGGTGCGAGGGAAATTCCACTGATCAGCGATCTTCTGCCACCACCACCACCGGGCGAAGAAGGGCGCTTTTCAGTCGGCGGCGACATCCAAATACCTGAGGAAGCTGAACTCCCTCTTGGTGCGGACTCCCTGACGGCGGGAGGAAACATTCCACTGATCAAAGAACCTCTGCCGGTGCAACCGAGTGGAAAGGGGGTTCTTCCTGAGGGCAAGGGCAAAAACGGACCGTCAGCAGGGGATATACTCGCTCCGCCAAGTAATGAGCCATTTGATCCTGAAGATCCAACATCATTCAAGAGTGATCTTGTAACATTCCTCGACGATGACGGGAAAATCATCGACAAATCCGACGACTTAGACGAACTTTCGGCGATAGAGGGAACTGAAGTCGTGGAGACAAATATTACTGAGACGATTGAAACGACCGTCATTGTTGAAGAGACGGTGCTAGAACAAATTGTTACGGTCGAAGGGTAGGATTTTCAAGACAATTATTATCCTGGTTCCGGGTTTTTTGTAGTTTCGTATAGGAGGGCTTTGTTTTGATAATGCTGTGGGTTTGGTTTAGGCAAGGTATTTCTTGATTCGGGGCCTTTTCCCATAAAGGACGTTGGTTTGCACGGGCTGTAAATAGCAAATATGGTTTAAAATCTGGTAGGATCCCTCCCAGATGGACGTACCTGTGATTTTCTTGAAGGTGAAAGCTTGTCTATCAGGCCCCATATTCACGAAACCCTGCTAGCTTAGTTGGCTGCTAGTGGTATACATTGGCCTGCACAAACTGGATGATTTACATGTGTAGTAACCAACTAAGCCCAGCAGGGTTTCGTGAATATGGGCCTAGGTTACTAGAAATCGTAGTGCTCGACGTACTTTCTAACTCGGTTGTTAGGAGTCGTAACTGATAGTTTAACTTTATCGACAGCCATAAGAGGGGGGGAGTTGAAGAAGTTACGTTCATTTTCAAATGATCTTGGTGCATGCTTCCTGTTTTTTTTCCGTATTCTAGTTTCGAATTCCTTCTTGTATTTAGCATGACCTTTTCCCACAACTTTGGTCAGATTCCTCTTGTACGTAGACAAAAGCACATAAAAGAGATAGGATAACTTACATGTAAATGATGATGATGATGATGATGTTTTAACAGATCAGTTCTGGCGCGTGGCATCCCGTGCCCGTGTTGCGAAAAAAACAAAGGTCCACGAATGGGACCATGAGGAACCGGCAAAACTAAAAATCCAGATGGCAGCACCAGTACAAAAAGGACCACTTCCAATGCATTTCCAATTAAAAATTAAGTTTTGTTGATTTTCTTCATAAAACTCATCAAAATAGAATTAAGGACCAATAAAACTAAATTTTTGGTGCTATTTTCCCCTGCAGTGTAATTCAGGGATGAAATATTCAATAATTACATGTATTGACTCGGCAAAAGGATTTCTCATTGCAACCATGGTCCACTTGCATGCAGGGCCCCCTATTGGCAGAGCTTGTTATGCAGGTTCCTCATTAGCTGGTGAAAAGGATAGGTACGCCTACAAGAGTAGTCAGACTTTGGTTGTTAAAAACACAGCACCAGAAAAAAAGAAGAAAAGCACAAAGAAGGGCGCTAAAAAAGCGGATTTTGACGAGCCGATCTGACACACGTCTGCTGGCTATGGGTGGCGTCCACTAGAGCGCCGACAAGACTAGGAAGGGTTGCGGAAGCAAATTATGCCATTTCGGCATCCTTTCCGCGTCAGTCGCGAAAATGTATGTGTGTTACCAACAATAAAATTACTTTTTCTACCAGGCATTCACATAGGAAACGGACAGGCGCAAAGCGCAAAACGCAAAGTGTTGAACTTCCTTTATGGGTGGCGTCCACTAGAGCGCCGACAAGACTAGGAAGGGTTGCGGAAGCAAATTATGCCATTTCGGCATCCTTTCCGCGTCAGTCGCGAAAAAAAGTGTGCGAATCATCTTTTCCTGGGACATTACTGCGAATCTCTGCAGACATACCTGGGAGTGTCCCAGGAGGCAATCGTGAAGGGCGCGAAATGCTGCTGATCGTAGCAGGACAGCGCGGACACATCTGGGATCACACCAGGAGTGGTAAAATGATGGACTAGGACAATCGGGTAGATATGCGGACAATATGAGGAAATAATTCAAGGTTATAAATTCTGCGCCAAATTTGGATTTTTCTCATATGTCTGCTAGCCGTCATGGAGTTAGGAAAAACGGCCACACTGAAAAACGTTACACCGGCCATAAACTCCTCCACGCCGCAACCTGTTGACCTTTCCGTGTCTTGTCCACAAATGTCTTGACGGCTTCGCGCCTCGCTTATTTTGATCTGCATCGGCTCCGCGCTTTCCTAAAACAGTCCGCGTGGCTTCTGCTTGCCTTCGCGAAGCTGCCCGCACCACGGAAGCTTTCAGGAGCCTTTGCAGAAGTGTTACAGAAAGGCGGGATGTCCTGACGATGTCTGCACGACAATGCAGACAAGTTGCCGAAGGTGTCGGGAAGTTCATTTCCGCGTCGAAATTTTGGTCTCGATCAAAATTTGGATGCGGAAATTTCGCCCTCTCCCGAACGTGCGGAAATGCCGGGAACTGCTTAGGAATGATAAAGACAGTGAACGGAATCTTTCAAGAATATGCGGAGAGGTTGCGGAATGAATGCGGAATTGCTAAATTTGCGTTCCGCGTCTTGTCCGCGCACTAGTGGACGCTAGGTTTTATGGGGGTTTCTGTATTGGTACAAGGACATGCCTGGCCGCCAGACGCAGTGGATCAGTCCGACATGTGGTTGTTCAAATTTGATCATCTGAGCAGCTTACTGCACAGATCAGCTGTGTCTGGAGTGTATGAATGTACAGCTCTGTCTGGAGTGTGGTGTTCATGTGTTTAGTCTTGTTAGTTTATCATTACGTTTTTGGTTCAGTTTTGAAAACCTTTTGCATGTTCATCTCTTAAGAGGATTACTGAAATTGTTTGTCACTCCAAAATAGTTTTGTTTTGAGGTTGATTGTATTTCCTATATTTTTATTCTTTGCAAAAATACAATATTTCACTACTGATGACAGATAGTTTCGGGTTGGTTCAAAACGTGGCATTGGCATCGGCACTGGCAATGGTATTGGCATTCAAGAGGGGAACTGCCCACTTCACTTGCTCATCGGTCAGACTGGCCTCACACGTCAGCTGTTGAGTTTAAGGGACAGTCTGTGAGGTCACTTAAAGGGGCAGTGGGCTAGATGTCCTTGCCTTGTTGTGAGCTCTCTGTGGATTCATTTCGACAGATACCTTGTTCTAAGGCAGCATTTCATGCTTTAGAAACAAGTGCAGACTACAGGTGGACAAGTCCCCCTTGATCCAGGATCGCTGCAGGATGTCCCTGACCCTAATGAAGGAGCTCCTGAACTTGAGGACCCAGAGGACACTGCTGGGTTCCCATTAGATGAAGGTCTAGAGGGAAGAGGTTCTGGTGACGGTGGTATCCAAATACGTGGGGGTGGAGCCGGCAGAGATCTTCTGCCACCACCACCGGGTGAAGAAGGGAGCCTTTCAGATGACGGTGGTATCCAAATACCTGAGGCTGGAGCCGGCGATTTCCTGACGGCTGGAGAAAACATCCCCTCTATAGACGGTGCGAGAGAAATTCCACTGATCAGCGATCTTCTGCCACCACCACCACCGGGTGAAGAAGGGCGCTTTTCAGTCGGCGGCGACATCCAAATACCTGAGGGAGCTGAACTCCCTCTTGGTGCGGACTCCCTGACGGCGGGAGGAAACATTCCACTGATCAAAGAACCTCTGCCGGTGCAACCGAGTGGAAAGGGGGTTCTTCCTGAGGGCAAGGGCAAAAACGGACCGTCAGCAGGGGATATAGTCGCTCCGCCAAGTAATGAGCCATTTGATCCCGAAGATCCAACATCATTCAAGAGTGATCTTGTAACATTCCTCGACGATGACGGGAAAATCATCGACAAATCCGACGACTTAGACGAACTTTCGGCGATAGAGGGAACTGAGGTCGTGGAGACAAATATTACTGAGACGATTGAAACGACCGTCATTGTTGAAGAGACGGTGCTAGAACAAATTGTTACGGTCGAAGGGTAGGATTTTCAAGACAATTATTATCCTGGTTCCTGGTTTTTTTGTAGTTTCGTATAGGAGGGCTTTGTTTTGATAATGCTGTGGGTTTGGTTTAGGCAAGGTATTTCTTGATTCGGGGCCTTTTCCCATAAAGGACGTTGGTTTGCACGGGCTGTAAATAGCAAATACGGTTTAAAATCTGGTAGGATCCCTCCCAGATGGACGTACCTGTGATTTTCTTGAAGGTGAAAGCTTGTCTATCAGGCCCCATATTCACGAAACCCTGCTAGCTTAGTTGGCTGCTAGTGGTATACATTGGCCTGCACAAACTGGATGATTTAGTAACCAACTAAGCCCAGCAGGGTTTCGTGAATATGGGCCTAGGTTACTAGAAATCGTAGTGCTCGACGTACTTTCTAACTCGGTCGTTAGGAGTCATAACTGATAGTTTAACTTTATCGACAGCCATAAGAGGGGGGAGTTGAAGAAGTTACCTTCATTTTCAAATGATCTTGGTGCATGCTTCCTGTTTTTTTCCCGTATTCTGGTTTCGAATTCCTTCTTGTATTTAGCATGACCTTTTCCCACAACTTTGGTCAGATTCCTCTTGTACGTAGACAAAAGCACATAAAAGAGATAGGATAACTTACATGTAAATGATGATGATGATGATGGTGATGATGATGTTTTAACAGATCAGTTCTGGCGCGTGGCATCCCGTGCCCGTGTTGCGAAAAAAACAAAGGTCCACGAATGGGACCATGAGGAACCGGCAAAACTAAAAATCCAGATGGCAGCACCAGTACAAAAAGGACCACTTCCAATGCATTTTCAATTAAAAATTAAGTTTTGTTGATTTTCTTCATAAAACTCATCAAAATAGAATTAAGGACCAATAAAACTAAATTTTTGGTGCTATTTTCCCCTGCAGAGTAATTCAGGGATGAAATATTCAATAATTATTGACTTGGCAAAAGGATTTCTCATTGCAACCATGGTCCACTTGCATGCAGGGTCCCCTATTGGCAGAGCTTGTTATGCAGGTTCCTCATTATTAGCTGGTGAAAAGGATAGGTACGCCTGCAAGAGTAGTCAGACTTTGGTTGTTAAAAACACAGCACCAGAAAAAAAGAAGAAAAGCACAAAGAAGGGCGCTAAAAAAGCGGATTTGGACGAGCCGGTCTGACACACGTCTGCTGGCTATTATGGTGACGATGTACACCTTTCATTCAACAGGCAAAAAGTGGAAAGACTTGCCTCTGGAAACACAGGCATCAAAAGAAACTTGATGAAAACTCTCGAAACTCCACGAGATCATGCAGCGTTGGCAACAAACCTGGCTTCTTTGTTGGTTAGAGATTTCCGGCAGGCAATTTGCGAAAAATTCAGATTTGTAACATGACGACATCAGTACAGTATTGCCGTAATTCGTAATGCATGTGATTCTGAATTGCTACGTCGTCTTCTTTTAGGGAATACAAGTGTCTGTATGTGAAGGATGTTACCACTGCTCCCTGTGACGATGCCACCATAGTCGCTATGCAGGGGAAAGGCTATAACGTGACGACACCCACGGCTGAAAGGAAGGGAAAGACTGCCCTGGGTTCGGAGGAAAAGACTGCAATGAACGTAGGTATCGCAATGTTTTAAACTTTCACTTCGCAAGCTTAAAATGCCAGCATTGTTGAGTCCGCCTGCCCCATTTCTCGAATTGTGTACTATTACATGGCACACTGTAGTGGGCATGCGCACTTTATAGCATAGGGCTATAATGCTATAGGTTTCGTCGTGAGTGACACCGAAATTCGAAATTTACACCACAGGTTGTTGATTATACCGACATTAAAATCAAGAAGTAGTATCCTTCCTCAAGTGTCAACCTTCTTGGTGTCATTTCAGCTATTTGCCTGAGTGATTGTGAACTGCACGGCGTGTGTGTTGTGAAAAAGGATAAACCGTTCTGTCGCTGTGGCACTGATTACGGGGGAGAAAGTTGCAGCGATAAGATATCTGGTATGTCGCCGTTTTACTTTTTCGTGTATTACTTTACACGCGGGGATATTGCGGAAATAACTCAAGTAGAAAGCTAGGTGCCAACAGCAGGTGATACTGGAGAAAATCTGCTTTGTCGAAGATAGTTGTCCTCTCCATCTAACAATAGGTTTGACCGGGATCGAACATCATCATCATCGTAAATTTTTGAGTCGCACACCACAAACATATTAAGAACATGTTGATGATCAGCAACAAAAAGATGCTGATCCCCAAATGACTTCTCATCTTCTTCGGCAACACTTCGGCTTCTTGTGAATTCTTCTGCAAACATGTTCAAAACATGTTTTGAATTGCTGCAAGTCTGTCCACACTGTGCAACAATTCCAAAACAAGGGTGTTGCAGATTTGTTGCATTACTAAATATTTTAGAAATGTTTTGGAAATGTTGATTGTGTGGACAGGCCTTTAACAAAAAAACACGTTTTCAAATTGTTTTGCAAAAGCTGCAGATCCAGTCCACACTTTGCAACAAACCGAAAAAAAACGGTGTTTTGGTAATGTTGCAGCTGGGTGTTTTTGAAATGTGTTGGGAATGTTGATGAGGCCTTTACGCAAGGTAAGAAGTTTTAAAAATGCCATTGGGAAGAATGGCCAACCGTTTCGAAATTTGCACCGTATTTAAAGTAAAGTTTTATCTTTGCAGAAACGTACTGTTATGAATCCGCAACAGGCTGCGGCGGGAAAAAGAAAGCAGGCAAGGATGAACCTACCACTAAACAAAAGTGTTGCAAGGATAAACTCGGGAGCTGGGGTAATCCAAACTCCGCGACATGCGAGCCCTGCAACTCGGTCAAAATTGGCGATGAAGATTGTAAGTCATCTATAAAATCCTTTCCTTCGGTGCATGGTTTTTCGCGGGTGGTCTGGCGCTGGTAACGCGGGGGTTGGGGTTGGAAAGACTGACTTTTGACGAGTTGTGCTGGGTGATCATAGCTAAGTTTCTCATCATATTCAGATGGGGTCGTCAAGCAGAAGGTGGATCTTCCCTTCGCCACGTGTGCTTCTTTCGGAATCAACAACTTCCGAACCTTCGACGGCCTGATGATTGAATATAAAGCAAGGTGTACATACACGATGGTGACCTTTGGAACAATTCACGTAGCATTGGACTTCTCGACCTGCTGGGCTCCACTGTCATGTTCAAAGGTAAGTTTGGTTTTTTTGAATTTAAATTAAATGTCCTTTTCTGTAGCCAATGTAAGTAGGCCTACTCGTTCAAGTGAGGAAAAATAACACATTATTGTTTTTAAAAATCAGTCCCAACGTATTATTTTGCCCGTTGTGCAAGGTCAGATTTTTTTAATTTTTGAAAAGCAGATTTAGGGCTTAGGCCTGTTGCACTTAAAAACCCACATGTAAGCCTTTATTGAGCGTGCTAAAAATTTTGATGAAAAAGTTGACCTCGTATTTTTACAATGGGCATAATTGTCCACTCTACTCCACCCCACCCCCTTCTAAAACGACGCTAACGACACCTTGAGATACCTGTATGGATTGATGCATGTATTCTTTCTTCTTCAGAAAGTTACTTTCCAAACAGAGAGCGGCACCTTTGTGGCAGATGGCAACAAGCTGACTTACACTTCCCTCGAAGGCAAAAAATACAAGACGGAAATTAGTAAGAAGGGTAAGAAGGAAGCCTTCCCTCCAGGTAAGCCTACAGAAATGATAAAATTCACCATCTAGGAATAGTTATTCCAGTTAAAATCCGATTTCTTTGAGTAAACCCCACTGACACTGACGGCCAATATGGCCGCACGAGTTCCTATGAATTCTATGCTAATTAGGGTGTGACGTCACGTGAAGAACCTCTATAGAGTGGGCATCATGGCATTGGCATAGGGGAGGCACTCTCATTCATTACACCGGAATTGGCCTTGTTTAAGTTTTTCTCATGGTCGAAATCTTCCTTTTATTTCAGTTCGTACGGCCGACAGGTTCCACCGCACCAAAGGCGGTGACTATTACATTGAAACGATGAACGGCGATGTTAGGGTCAAGATAAGTGGAGCTCACAATGTTTTCATTACCCTGGCGAAGAAACTGAAGGGCACGTATAACAAAATAAAAGGAGTATGTGGAAACCTCGATGGAAACAGCAGAAGTAAGTGCAATAGAATTACGATAATGCTTGAAGCTTCGTTCACACTGTAAACATATCACCATAAAGGAATCAAACATAAAGGTTTAACTGCGAACGATGAAGTAACTGAGGGATACACCTCATGTGTTGCCACCAGATGTCTCTCACTGCCTGAATTTTGGCTTTACGTATAAATACATGTAGGCACGAGCTTCAACTTTTTTGTGGCAGTGTGGTACATAGCCTGTCAACTTGATGCCTTGAATTCCATTTCTGAGGATAACAGAGCTATTTTCAGCACAATTAGTGTTCCATGTGCAAATGTACGTTAACCTATTCAAATGTACACAGATGACCCTGCGCTCTCATCTTCGTGGGGTTTTCATTAATTCAGTCCTTTTGTATCGTAAGATCAAATTGTCGGAATTCAACAAAATTTGCAGTAAACATGCAGAAGGGTCTTATCATCATATGGAAGAGTCAGAATGCAAATCTGTTGAGGTTTAAAGGGATACTGTCCACATTTATAAAATACTAAATTTGTGAATTGAACCTTTATGCTTGATTCCTTTACATGACATCACTCAAATCGAAATGCAATCCGCTAAAAATTAGAATTTCCCGCCATACATTTCCTTCAACGGACGCTGTCTATTTTTTTTCAGATGACCTGTCTATTGGCAAAGGGGAACTGACGCCACCCGAGTTTTTCAGTCACTATAAGGATACAGTAAAAGAATGTCCAGAGGGTGGAATAGCCACCAAGTGCAGAAATAAAGCTGAAAAGTCTGAAGCTAAGGAATTTTGTGCTCCGTTCCGGTCAAAGTTTGCGTACTGCACAACTGTAAGTTTGATAAGTTTGGAAAACGTTAACGTATACGAAGTACATGTAGTAGACACTAGGAGGGTTTAGAAATCAAACGATAAACGTAAACTTTACGACAACGTTATTTTTCATACTATACATTCACCATATTTTATATTGCATTTTCGGTTCAAAAATAACGTTTGGAAAGTGGTGATGGAATGCTAAGCGACAATAATTCTTGGCGGTTCAAGATGGTTTAAGCGGCCTATCCACATGCAATATTATTGCATTATATGAGGATCAAAATGGACAATATCATTGCCAATCTTTCTTCCATCCATTATGCCAGAAGCACATGACACCCATTTTGGGCCCCATATTGTACAATAATATTCCACCTACATGTACGTGGATAGACCGCTTCATCTTGACCAGAATCCCACTAATTGCATGTATGTCCTTCATATTTTAGGAAAATCTCGACCAGTGGTACCTTACATGCATGGATGCTTACTGCACGCTGAAATATCGAACAGCTGGAGTCACCGAAGATGATATTTCGAATGTAAGGTGTGATTTGGCCACTTCTCTGTCCGGCATATGTGCCATGGATGGCTTGGTTAGCGAATGGAGAACAGAGAAATTTTGTCGTAAGTAGTTAGCAAAATAAAATCGGGTAAGAAAACCAATTGGTGTTCAAAATTCTATTTATTTGCCCAAATGACAGGCATATGTACATGTATGTGGCAAAAACTTTGTTGATGAATGAATTTACTGCTTTGTACACCATTTGACAATACAGTGCTAGTCCATATTAATGGGGCACAGTACATGTACATTGCTTCCCTATCCTGCGCTAAACATGCCCATACCCGCGTTAAGGGGCCTCCATTGACAATGTTGTTGAACTATCGCTATCAACCTCGCCCCATGTAGATTTAACTCTTGTTCCTAGAGTATCCACGTGCCTTATATTGTAATCATATATTCTCCAACATTGGGGCGAAAGGCAAGGCCACAGTATCGGAGAATGATGGAGTCACCGCCGGTGGCGCCGGCTTTCGACAAAAACGTGTAGGCTACTGACCAACACTGTTCTCTTTTGTAGCCAAGACATGTCCAGCAGGTTTTGTATTCAAGGAGGACGCTACCAAATGCGACGCCAGGTACTGCAACCAAATCGAATTCTCAAAGGAACAGTGCACCGAGAAATACGCCGACTGTGTTTGTCCGAATGGCAAATATTTGCACGACGACAAGTGTATCGATGCAGCATCATGTCCGTGCCGATTCAGGGGTAAGGAGTATAAGAAAGGGGAAAAGACACGCCAAGGCTGTAGCACATGGTAAGAGTTTGTCCTAAAAACACTTCAAGCAGGAACCGCAGCTACGTCTTCGTCATCGATGGACTTCTGTACTCGTCGTTTCGACAGCCGCCGCCATTTTGGTTCTTTACGGAGATTTCATGCGCGCGCACTTATCTGGTAGGCAAACCAAAACATGATTGGTCCAAAATGCGAATTGCCTACCAAGAGTTAATTTGCATAACAAAGAAATCCCGTAGTTTGTTTTCCTATACCATGTATACGACGCTCTTTTTTGCTTTGTTATAGTACTTGCGGCAACAAAGGACAGTGGAAATGCCCAAGGACACAATGTCCAAAGAAGTGCCTAATTTTTGGTGACAGCGTGCACCCATTTATTGGAGAAATGTACACTTTAGGACTGAAAAAATCGGACAGAGGGAATTGCGGCTTCCAGATTGTTGGAGTGAGTGTCTATATTCCTTTATTAAGGGGTCTTTTTTCAGGTAGCACTTTTGGTGTACAGCTAAGGGAGTAAGAAATAAAAGTGGAAAATAAGAAATGGGAAATGGGAAGTTTTGGAATCTTGCGCGAATTTTTCAATTTCTCAAATTGGGAGAAAATGTTTTCCCATTTTGAGAAATTTTCTTAAAATGACATGACATTTTGTCTGTTTTTTTCGGGCGATATTTCTCAAAATGGGAACAAATTCTCCCAATTTGAGAAATTGAAAATTCGCGAAAAATTAAAAAAATCCCACTTCTTATTATTTTTCACTTTTATTTCTTATACTTGTACCTTAGTTCCGTTTTTTTCTTTTTTTAAAATTCGTAAACCACTTCGAGTATGTACATGTAGTTGCTTGAACAATCTGTCTTTTTCAGCCAAAAGAGGAATTTGCAGGAGACTCACGGGCCAACATTACGGTTGTACAGCAATGGACAGACTGTGAGTTCGGTGCATGCAATCCGAAGATCAGAATCAGTGCTGGTGGGAACGAACTGGTCTTAAAAATGTCAGGTGGCAGATCAGTTGCCGTAAGTGGTCATTAGTCATATATTTTTTATCTGTTTTCTTTGCTGAGCTCAAGACAAATGATCTCATTTTTCGGGCAAAAATAAAAAAATAGAGCACAAAAGGCGGCACACAAAATGATATAATAAAAGGAGTCGTCCTCCAGATATTTCGCAAATTTTCGACCCCCAACCGGGGTCTTCTTCAGGCTGGCACTTTCAAGTGGAGCTCGACTTGAAAGTGCCAGCGTGAAGAAGACCCCGGTTGGGGTTGAAAATTTGCGAAATTTCTGGAGGACTTATTATGACATTGAAAAAGTATTTTTGAAGATTTTTTTACTAAACACCGTGTACCAACCTGGTTAACGTTGGCTTTGTACTATCATGAACGCAGTTTGGTTACCCACGTTCATCGAACGTCTTGTCAGCTTGAATAGGGAGGTTTAGAAATCTAACGATAAACGTAAACGTTAACGACAACTTTATTTTGTGCCGAAAATGCAATATAAAATCTGGTTAATGTGTAGTAGGCCTATGAAAAATAACGTTGTCGTAATGTTTACGTTTATCGTTTGATTTCTAAACCTCCCTAATATCTTTGCTCTCTTTTTTGCAGGTAATCGAAAACCGAAGAACCATCGACGAGTTTCCTCATCACTTTGGCCCGTTCAGAGTGACAAAGCCAACCAACATCTATACGAAAGTCAGGTTGCTAGGGACCATGACTATCGAATTTAGTCCGAAGTTTAACACCATGTTCCTGATGCTTGATCCGTATCTGCTCGATAAGGTACGTACGCCTCACATACATCTATGATGACAAAAAAATTAGCTGAGTTCTAAATTGAGAACCGTCGAAAGTGTAAATGTGAGTGCTGAAACAAAAGCATAGTAAACATAAACTCGTCTCCAAATCTCGCAAATTTTCTACCCCAACCGGGATCTTCCTCAGGCACTTTCTAGTTGAGATCCCAGAAGTGAATCAAATGCAGTGAAACAAAAAAGCAAAAAGGTGAAACAAAAGCAGTTTACTATTTCTATGGAAGATAGAAATAAAGTTGTATATCCATCACAAATATTGATGAGTAGGCCAATAAATTTCTTTCGGAGATATGATGGTGAATTTCAAAATTTCGGTAACGGGACCACCTCACCTATGTGGACTACTTGCTCCTGACCAGTCCCGTGGGTGGTCCACTTTCCGAGGTTCCACTGTACATGAATGTTGCAGGTGACTGGTTTGTGTGTTGCGACTGACGGGAACGGTGAAAGATTCCCAGAGAAAATCAACTCCCTTCCCGTGAAGAAGACACGCTTTGTTGAATCGATGAAATGGGAAAACCCAGCAGAAGCCGAAGACAAGTGCGTCACTGTCGATTTCGAGGATTCCGCGGAGGAGCCTTGCGGAGCAGATACCGTAAGTTCAAGTACTGTGGACGCAGCTCTCTGAAGAACAAAAAATTTCACCGTTGTTGAAGACCAGGATGAATTCCTTTTTTTTTCGTACGCAAAATCGCTCGAGCAAAATGATGGTCCATTCGGCCAAATAGAATAGAATGAGATATACGTACATATTTTAAGGGTGGACGGCAACTACTACCCCCCCCCCTCCCCGTCGCGTTTATAACAGAATGGACCGTTTTGCTTTAACGAGAAAAATGGATTTTATAATTAGGCCTAGGATGAAAGCCTTTTTGTTTGTACGAGGAAAATGGATTTTATAATTAGGCCTAGGATGAAAGTCGGTTTGTTTGTACGAGAAAAATGGATTTTATAATTAGGCCTAGGATGAAAGCCGGTTTGTTTTAACGAGAACAATGGGTTTTATATTTAGGCCTATAGGGCGAACGCCGTTTTGTTTCTACGAGAAAAATGGATTTTATAAATAAGCCTAGGATGAAAGCCGGTTGTTTTAACGAGAACAATGGGTTTTATATTTAGGCCTATAGGACGAAAGCCGTTTTGTTTGTACGAGAAACAGGATTTTATAATTAGGCCTATAGGATGAAAGGTGTGGAATTGTTCTACGTAAATTCGTAAATTTATTTTTTTTGGGGGGGGGGGCGGGGCGTTTTGTATAAGGTGCAAGTTGTTTGGCGTCACTTGAAAAAAAGATTGTTGAATATGATAAAAGACCCTATTCCAGCCGTCACACCCAGTAAATTCTCGCCATTTCTACTACATGTACAAGTAAGCTGGGCTTTTTGTGTAGTGTAGCCAAATTGATTTTCCTGACAGACATTAGCATGATTAGGACGAATGAGAACTCCTTGTTTTCAGGAGCGGAAAAAGATATTTGAAGAATTCTGTGGCGGTATTATAGATCGTAGTGGTCCATTCTCTGTTGCCCTGGAAAGAGAAATTAAACTGGACGAAGTACAGCAAATGTGCATGTACGAGATGTGCCAGACAGACGAACGCCATCTGCAGACGATGAAATGTGCCGTGCTTGGAATCGCCGGCAGGAAGACGAGTAGTGAGGGCGTGATTGTCGACTGGGTGGAGTACGAGTCCTNTTGGAATCGCCGGCAGGAAGACGAGTAGTGAGGGCGTGATTGTCGACTGGGTGGAGTACGAGTCCTACCGAATGTGTCGTGAGTATATCCATCACCTAGCTGCGTAGAAAGGGGTGAGGGAACAAAATATTTGGGCATTCAAATTGATAAATGGCCTTTAAACTTAGGAGCCCCTTCCACTCTGGCGACGTTTTTGTATCGGGTCTATTGGAGGTCCAAAGAGAGAAGAAGCACAAAAGTCAACACAACGTATAAATAGGAAGTCAACTTCCAGAATTCAGCAAATTTTCGACCCCAAGCAGGGTCTTCTTCAGGCTGGAACTTTACAATCTGAAACTCTAGAAAAGACATTGGAGGCATGAAAATGTGCGCTTGTTCAACGTAAGTGACAAAGACACGTAAATGACAAAGACACGTAAATGACAAAGACACGTAAATGACAAAGACAACGTAAATGACAAAGAGAGCGTAAATCACAAAGACACAGCCAGTGGGCCGTTCTCCCTGAATCTAAATCCTTTGCCCATTGTCACAGTAATCAACACAGTGGGCCCTGTCGTGCGGAACCAATGATTTTGGACTTGGCTAAAAACGGCCCATACATGATCAATATTATTGCACAATATGAGGATCAAAATGGGGAATATTGCACTTCCTTCGTATGATAATACCAATGCTGCGATGAGGCGATGTTCAGCTAGAATCTTTGCTTCGTGTCAAACTACAGTTACAACGTGTACGCCTTTCAGCAACCATATTCGAATGCACTAACACTGTGTACGAAGAATGTGCGACAAACTGCTACACCTACTGCGCTGATGTTCAGAGTAAGGAGAAATGTGCAAAATACGAGTGCATCCCTGGCTGCAGATGTCCAAAAGGACAGCTGATGGAGAGAAATGGGATGTGTACACCGCAGGCCGAGTGCCAATGCAAGAATCCCTTCGAGGAGAACAAGATGATGCAGCCGAATGAAGAATACTCGACCAAATGCATGACCTGGTATGAAATTCTTAAATCCCAAAAACTTTTCTCATATATTTTAAATCCCCTTCGCACTGTCGGTCAGCCTGTAACTGAATATAATGCTTGTCTATGCATTTGTTCAGGCGTTGTCTACAAAGTAGGCCTACTACTAAACATCGGTATTTTTGAAGAAAAAAAACATTCAGGGATTTTTCCAAAGTAAATTGAATATAAAAGATCGTGATTACAGCCTACATGCACATGTAGTTCTTTCGAGTAAGATGTTTTTGAAGTAAGCCTTGTAGCTGTCGCTTTACCCGCGCGTATGATGTCACGCATGACGTCACACTTCTCTGACGCAATAGTTTTTGGTCGCGCAACGATCATTACGTCGCCGTCACGTCACCCCTTTGAAGTCACCGCAGTCGTGATCGTACGTTCATGTACGTTGTTCCTTTGTCCTAGCTGATCAATTCAAAATCGTTAATAATTACTTTGATGCTGTATCTTCAATACCGTTTCATGAGATGAAGAATAAACGAGCAGTTTCGAGTATTTATAAACGGCTGAGTTGAATATTTGATTGGAACAACTACAAGCCTTTCGAAAGTGGAAATCTTTGCCAGTATACATAATGTAGAGGATACAATGTACAGGAAGTCATAAATGCTTTCGTCCTGTAACACACGATGGTGCACATCTGTGCCGTGACATTCCAAAAGTCAACACATTTTGAAATGTCACATCAACACCACATTTTGAAATGTCACATCAACACAATACAAAAGTCACTAGTTACGTCAACGCTCATCAGATGGCACTGCATAAACATTCTCGCTCTCAGTGACATATGCACGTGGCTTCGTGCAGCGTAATGTAAAAATAGAATTCCTTTACACGTAGACCATGTGTGTCGCGGTCTCAGGCAGCGGACACCAGACAACGTCACGACATTTATAACATATGACAATAGTGAAGCCATCTGATGAGCATTGACGTAACTAGTGACTTTTGTATTGTGTTGATGTGACATTTCAAAATGTGTTGACTTCTGGAATGTCACGGCACACATGTCGGCCTACTGACGTCATTTGGGCACAACCACTGTTTTCCCAAGAATTATCGATGTGTCCCACCACTTCCAGCCAGTGCAAGAATGCTTCATTCGCGTGTGCTGACGGAGGGAAGAAATGCATGGCGGACATCTCATGCCCCACAAACAAGGCCCATTACGAAAAGCCATCGGAAATGCCCCGACAGACGGAATGTGGTAAAACCAACCCCATGAAGTTAATAACGTACAGTGGGGACGTTTGCGTGTGTAAAGAAGGCTTCTACCGGCACTATGCAACGAATGTACGTACCCATGATCGTCATTGAAGCATTCGCATTGGCCCGATTAGCTTACGACAATATTTAGCGTGAATTTTTCCAAATGCATCGCTAAACGTTGTCGGAGGCGCAACCATGCCGTTGCGAAAATTCACTATTATTGGATATCATTGGCGGTTCACATGGTTGGGTGTTGCGTCTTCAGCTTCTTTGCTATTGCACCATGTATACATGTAATACATGTAGTCATTCGGCTGCAATGAAAGATTCTCTTGAAAAAGTTACATTTATATATACATGTATAAATCTTGTAGTGTAGAAATGCTTTAACACATGAATTTTAGGTCCTCTTAAAAGCGGTGTAAGAAAAATAATTCGACGTTCATTTTGTATATCGTATGTGCAATGTTACAACCGTATTTGTAGCCACGCCGATACTTGTACAATGTAACCTATCAATGGCGGCGTAACTAACAGATACGGTTGTAACATGCCCTCAATCACCGCTATGTATAGGTCATAAAATCTGCAACATCTTTTGCCGATTATAGCCTACTATTTTTCCAGCGTAAATCGTTCGTATGCATCAAACCAGAAGAATGTCCTTGTGAGAAACCACTCGTCCTCGCCCCAGGCCAAAAACAAACTATTGGCTGCAGGCAGTAGTAAGTAATAGTTCATAATGTCAAGAATACCTATACAGTAAACTCGAGTTTAAACCACCGGTTCATAAGCACACCCACAGCCGAAATGGGAGTGAATAAAACATAACAACTATTAGGCCTACGCTGAATGGCTGGAATTGCTAGTACGATCACAACCCTGTGTGTGATGGAATGAATACATGTAGTTGCTTAAGGCCTAGGATGAAACTGACCCTACTTTGGGTGTGCTTATGAACATAATGAACCGGTGGTTTAAACTCGAGTTTACTGTAAGTATAAATATATAGGTACTTACATGTATACATTAAGTACTTATATATTCTTGATAATGTTAAACCATAAATGAGGTGAACTCCACCCGTGTTACACAAATACATTTCTTGAACCACGTACATGTATGTATCACTGAACATTTTATCACTTCTAGTCAATGCAAAGATGGTAGGTTACAGAGGCTGAGCGAGTTTGACTGTTACAAGACATGCTGGGCATTTGGAGATCCCCACTTCATATCATTTGACGGAAGGAAATATAACTTTCAAGGGAAATGCACGTACCTTTTCCTGAAGTTTTCGAACATAGAGGTACGACATTTGATGAATATCTTTATGTCTCTTATGAAGGGTTAGTAATGGTATCACAGCGCGTCGAACTTCTCAAGTGATGAAAAGGATGGAGGCCATTTTTACTGAAGCATAGTCTGCCACTGAAATCATGTGATTCAATATGACCAATCAGAAGGCGTCCTCAAAAATAACCTCGAAACTTTCTCAAAAAAATCGTACAAAATACTCGAAGCCGGTGAAATAATTTAAATGTTTTTATATGGGACACACTTTTACCTCATATGATTTGAATATGCATCAACAGTCAATAGATTAGGTGAGAGGAGAGGGGCGAAATATCAGTGACAAAATTGAATAAAACTAAAATGTGATTATTTTAGTCGGTGAGAATGCCTAAAGGCCAGCTCACCAAAAATGCATGGCGGTATTTTCGCCCAACAGTAGCGATGATCCCTCTGTAGGTACATGTAGCAGGCTTATTTACGTGTACTTCAACCGGCTGAACAACTAAAATTGTTTTTAGGTATACATAAGAAACGAACCCTGCGGAGCCGGCGGCGTGACGTGTGCAAGAACAGTCATACTGAAAATTGGAGCGCATGAGGTAATCCTCTCCCGAGATGCCCCAATAAAGTATGGAAACACAACCATCACCGAGGACCTTGACAAGAAATGGATGGACGGTTTCATCATCAAAGTAGTTGGTCAAACGAAAACTGTAGTAGAAGCTCTCGATCATTCTTGGAAACTCGAGTGGGACGGAGGTAAGATACTTCGTCGAAATGACTTGTTTATGTCACTTAAAGGGACTGTCTCGTGAGTCCACTCCAATTCAAATGACGATGTAACACTTTTGTTCGTGGGCTCAAAGAGTTGCCAATGACATCAATACATGTAGTTATTTATCCTTTATCAAGCTTATTAAAAGTTGTATAATGTACAGGAATCTGCCCTAATTAATGGCATGTTGTTTATCAAACACTTTCTTTAACCAAAAGTGTTACATCTTAATACAACTTCCAGGTTTTTAGGGAGTTTAAGAAATCAAACGATAAACGTTAACTTTACAACAACGTTATTTTTCTTACTGCGAATTCCCCAGATTATATATTGCGTTTTCGGTACAAAAATAACGTTGTCGTAAAGTTAACGTTTATCGTTTGATTTCTTAAACTCCCTATTGACAGTAGTAAGTTTGGGTAACGCAGTCCGGTTCGTGCCATTGCTCAAGCCTACTCGGCGAACAACAGGACGTTGTCTTGGTCTAATATGGCTGGGGTTTTTTTCTGTTGGTACAAGTGATTTTTATTCCCAGCAATAAAGAAGAATTTCTTTCATGTATTTGAAAAAAACTCTCTTCAGCTACCACTGTCTCTTTCGGATTGAAAAAGTTCCATAAAGGAAAGACAAGTGGCCTGTGTGGAAATTACGATGGAAACCCAGACAATGATTTTATGGATAAAAGCAAGGCACTGACTGAGAGTGCTGCTGATTTCGCCAAGTCGTTCAGTGCTGGTGACTGCGCCGTGGAGGATACACCCCCAGAGGAAAATAGTAACCCATGTGCCAGTGTAAGTTCAACGAACGGACACGCCTTCTGTTTTGTGGTAGGCCAAAACACATCCCAACTTGAACTGCATAACACATCTACCTGGCGTAACACATTACGGTGTACCTATCTGTTTCTTTTTTCGTTCTAAAACAAACAAAACCCGACTTAAACTGCTGGCGTAACACGTAACGATGTCGTGTCTATAGGTTTCTTTCACTGAAGACGCGCGCGAAGACACAGCGCGGTAAGCCCAACCCTCGTCGACAACTATGATTGGCTCTCTCTGAACTAACAATACCATACTCGCCCCGCCTACGGTGACAATGGCCATGAATGACCAGCTCGATCGTTCCGTGCTGGACTTCAATGCCCCCATGCGACCGGTGTGATAGAATCTATTTTCTTTCGAAGAGTAAACAATGATATACGTATATTTTCTATGTAGGGTAGCTATAGTGCGTCTAATGACGCGACAGCACCCAGTTTTGTTAATAAATAAATAAATAAATAAATGATACGAGACTGGCGATCTACATGTATAGATATTAAGGGTCGAATTCATAAAGCGGTTCTATCTTTAGAACCGTCTTAGGCCGGGTCCAAGTATCGTCAACCACTGTACTTGGAACCGGCCTAAGACGGTTCTAATGATAGAACCGCTTTATGAATATGACCCTAGGATCTTTAAGACTTTGTTTCCCATTCGCTCGCAACAGCCCTTCTGGCGCTGGTCATTCATGGTCATTGTAGAGGAGGCGGGGAGAATCGTTGACACAAGCCGTGGTATACACTACATAAAAATACCCGTGTTTTTCCAGACCCGTGTCAAACCCGTGTGTACGAAAATCCCGGCGAGAGGTCACACTACTACACTGTAGTTAAGTAGCCCGGCGACAGTTGCGCTGCAAACACTGACTCTTCGGTCATTTCTGAATTGGCACACATTGTCGGAGGCGCGAAAACGACGTCACTTAATGGCTGCGCCATCTGTCGCCGTGCGAAGAACTAACGAACACACGGGGATTTCGAAAAACACGGCTAGATTGCCGTGTCTCAAAAAGCCGCGTTTTTCAGACACGGGTTTCTTGAACCCCGGCAATTCATAGGTGTGACCGCAAAAAACCCCGGGGATTTTATGTAGTGTAACCATGTACATAGTTGTCCTATTCAATAAGGTGGTGGATGAGGGTTGGGCTTTCCGCGCTGCGTCTTCGTGCGCGTCTTTAGTGAAAGAAACCTATTGGTTTGTTTCGTCGTAGAACTTAAACTGCTGGCGTAACACATAGCAATGCCGTGTCATTTCCTCTTCTTTTTTTCGTCAGACGACATGTATTTATTTTGATTGTTGTTTACAGCTTGAGCATAGGGCAGCCTGGGCCAAATCACAATGTGGCATATTGAAAAATAGGGAAGGACCATTCAAAAAATGTATTGACGTTAGGCCAATGGAATCAGACTATAAAAATTGCTTATTTGACGCCTGTCACTGTGATCGAGGAGGAGATTGTGAGTGTCTGTGCACAGTGCTGGCTGAGGCTGCTAACCAATGTGCATTGAAAGGAGCGCCTGTAAGATGGAGGACCCGGAAACTATGCCGTAAGTGAAACTCCATATTTCTATATAAGTGACAGAATGGAGCCTTTGATAATAAGAAGATCTTTTTCTTGTTTTGTGCCTCGTTGTGGACCAACGAATTCAAGCAAATCACTTGTATTTTTACAGAAGCACAGTGTAGTGCTGAGCTCATGTGCTCAGTATGACCAATCAGAAGGCACAGTGTAGTGCTGAGCTCATGTGCTCAGTATGACCAATCAGAAGGCGTCCTTAAAAATAACCTCGAAAATTTCTCAATAAATCGTAGAAAAAACTAGAAGCCGGTGAAATAAACTTTCTTTATTCGGGAAACGCTTCGACCTCAAATGATTTGAATATGGTCAGTAGATTACGTGAGAAGAAAAGGGCGAAAAATCGATAACAAAATTGGACAATGCTAAAAGTGATGATTTTAGTGGTGAGAATGCCTGAAGGCCAGGGTCCATATTCATAAACATACTTATGTCAAAGTGTGATACTTACATGTATCTTTTGTGTTTAACAAAGGATAAGTGTCACACTTAGACTTAAGTAGTTTTATGAATATGGGCCCTGCTCACCAAAACAGACTGATTGATGATTGATCAACCGACCAGTTGGTTTTTCAGTTGAATGGTTGGTTGGCTGTCTGGTTGGCTGCTGTGTTGCGGTCTGACTGTCTGGTTGTCTGTGACTCTCTGACTGTTTGATCGATTGTTTGATTGATTGATTTCTGTACACACATCAAAAATACATACATTGTATTTTAACTCATATAAATTTTTCCAGCCCTCATGTGTGAGGGAGGAGCAGTGTACAAGTCCTGCGGGCCACCGTGCGAGGAATCCTGCTCGGATATCAGACATGCTTTCAACATATCGAACGAGTGTGACCCGAGTGAACAATGTTCAGAGGGTTGTTTCTGCCCAGAGGGACACGTAAGAGATGGTACGTATAGCGACCTACAACAGATAGTTGCAGAAATCATAAACAGATAAACTTAAAGGAGCTGGACGTCCAAGTTGTAAACACTCATTCACTGGTTCTCTATCCACGCGACGCCTGCGGTGCTGCCACTTATTTTCGGTGAGATATACTGATGTGAATATCGTGAGTGAGTTGCATTGGACCGGGCACCAGTCTAACGATCACTGGTGCTGCCACCTTCACGAAGGAATAAAACTAGTTTGCTGGCCACTGTTTGTAAACAAACCAGTTTGTTTACAACTTGGACGTCCAGCTCCTTAACTGTAAATTTCCCCCGTTCGGCCAGGGAGTTTGGCGACTTGAAACAGACAGTAAGAATGTCGAAGTACCGATGGTTTTAATCATCCCTTGTGTCTTCAACAGGTGTACCCTGAACAAAAATATGGCCAATATTAAGCCCATTGCGAATACTCTTTGTACGCCAAGTTATTTTTTTCTTCAAATTTTACTTTAGGAAAGAATTGTATACCGAAGACGCAGTGTCAGTGTCAGTACAAAAACGTTCCATTCCCAGCAGGGTTCAGTGCAGAATTTGATTGTCAAAATTGGTAGGTATCGATTTATGTCCTATACGTACCGGTAATGAAAGAAGTCTAGGTTAAAGTGCTACCAAATCTGACTCTAGAACTACCTTTGTCCAATGCTTTAAAAAAACTTTCACACACTTTTAAAATGTCAATATATTCTACCGATACACACTAAGGGCCGTATTTTAGAACGTTCCTTGACATTAAGGTCCACCTTAAATCTTTTGTTCTCGATGGTTTTACAATAGACTAAAGGTTGACCTTAACGTTAAAGGGAGACATGCGAAAAATATTGCCCGGCGGGCACAAGTTGTCTGAGTTGTAGCGCCGTCTGTTAATACACGGTGACACTACGCTATATCACAGGCGCCTGTAGAGCTATCAGTGAGTTAAGAACATTTTTCTAACCAAACGTATCTAAAAAACACAACAGGTATCTAAAAACACACCAAGAGCTCATAAATTCGTGAGCTCGGGGTGTGTTTTTTACAAACTAGCGTTTTTTGGTTAGATACGTGTTCTAAGCTCACTAATAGCTCTACAGGGGCCTGTGATATAGCGAAGTGTCACCGTGTATTAACAGACGGCGCTGCAACTCAGACAACTTGTGCCCGCCGGGCAATATTTTTCGCATGTCTCCCTTTAAGGAATGTTGTAAAATACGACCCTTAGTCTAGTGGCCCGTATTCTAGGGGTCGTATTTTAGAACGTTCCTTAATGTTAAGGTCGACCTTACATGTACCTCTATTGAAAAACCATTGAGAACAATAGATTTAAGGTGGACCTTAATGTTAAGGAACGTTCTAAAATACGGCCCTAGAAACCTCCTTAAATCTAAGGTCCACTTTAAGTTTCGTATATTCTGCCCTGCACAGTCCCTAAAGGTAAACCTGACAGTTCAGGAAGCTTCTAGAATACAGCCCACTATTTATGTAAATATTTCACAAGATTCGCTTCTGGGATCTCTACTAGAAAGTGCCTGAGGGGGGTCGAAAATTTGCCAAATTCGGAGACGATTTTTACTATCATTCTGTGTGTCGTTCTTTGTGCTCTATGTTGGACATCTGTAGTTCACAAATGGGGTCAATGTCATTTCAGCACGTGCAAGGAAGGGAAGTTCATTTGTGTTGGAAAGACGTGTGAAAAATGTAAACCAGATGAATTCACATGCAAGAACAGCCACTGTATTCCTCACAAATACAAATGCGATGGTATATCAGATTGTGTTGATGGAAGTGACGAGGAAAACTGTAACATCAGTAGGTTTTGCTTATTAATTTCCTTCGCACAAAGGCCTAACTCTCCATCCGTCCATTATTCACTGTTGTGGCTGACTTGTTTACAAACACATACAAGTTATGTTGCCCTAGTTCTCACATTTTTCTAAGTGCGATGATTCTCGAAGCAACGTAGGTTGTTTACAAACACATACATGTTTTGTTGCCCTAGTTCTCACATTTTTCTAAGTGCGATGATTCTCGAAGCAACGTAGGTGGTTCGAGAAGCAGACGACATAGCAACACACAAGTATGTGTGATTTTCTATGTGATTCTGTGATTTTCGATGATTCTCGCAGCAACGTAGGTGGTTCGAGAAACACATACATGTACGACATAGCGACACACGAATATGTGTGATTTTCTAACCTTGGGTCAAAGATTATTAAAAGCCGACGTGGCATTATCATCGGCAGGCATATCTATTAGGCCTGTACCCTCATTTTCGAAACGGAGAATTTAGCCTGAGAAAAAAACAAAGGCAAAATGTTTTAGAGAACAACAGTTTTTATTCGGTAATATACAGTAGGCCTACTCTACACCTTAGTTACAACGTACATGTGTCCATGCATATGGCACGGGCAAACCCGCATGGCCGAATGGTTAGCGTGCCATTTACGAAGCCTTCCCAACTTTGCGTGCAAGTAAATCTATTGTAAGGCAGTCAGTGAACAATAGGGCACGTGCAGCCAAACAAAAGACCTGCGTGAACGCAAAGTTGCGAAGGCTTCGTAAATAAGGCCCGGCTGGCAATCCAACTGCCTGTCCTATATATGGGTTAGAGACTCGTACGGGGCGGGGCGGAAAATAGTACTTTGTGTACACATATTACCTAACGTTTAATCTTCGTACCTATTTTTTATCCCTTAGCTTGCCCGGCTCATACAAAGAGGTGTCCAGGAAATTGTATTTCTGAAGACAAGATTTGTGATGGCGCGATAGACTGTTCTGATGGGTCCGACGAGGCCCACTGTGAGTAGCATTGCTTATTTGTGGCTTTCATCGGTTCATAATCTTTCAAATCTGATGAAGTGAATCATCAAAAATGACTTTGTTATTCATTTTACAACTTCGGTTCGGCAGTGTCTGATCCGTGAGATCGTTCTCGAGACGTTGGTCAATGACCAATTTTTTTTTCTGTCATGAACCTACGTATCAGTCCCTTGTCGTTTTTGCAGGTAAATGTGCCTCCCACGCATGGAAATGTAAAAAAAGCAAGAAATGTATTCCTTTTGAATTCAAATGTGATGGACATTACGACTGTGGAAAGAATGATACCTCCGATGAGGATGTCTGTGGCAGTATGTATCATCTTGGTAACTCATTTGCTGTTAAAGGAGTTCTTACCGGTATTTTCAATACCGACGTAGAGTGAGGCACCTAGCGGCAGCAATACGAACTACAAAAAATTACAAAATGTACGTACATGTACATCCAGCCCCATTCGCCGACAACGTAGTTAGTCCCTGGGGTTGGAGAGTGGCGCAAACGGCGATGGTGGCGCCGTCTGTCGAGAAAAGGTGGCAATACCATGCTCCTTTAATACTGTTGGTGGTTTGATGAATTTGATTCTTGTAGATTGAGTAAAGTATGATTCACCCTAACTTCAACATGGGCAAAGTGCCAAGCTTGGAAATGTGCAGGGGTCAGTGNTACATCTGGCTGGGGAAATACGAAACATGCTGAACTTTCTGTGCCATTCATAATGTTTGGGTCTCGAAGGGAAACGTTCTAACCTTCCCCCGGCTGTGTATCGAAGAACTCTTGGATAAGAGCAATGACTTCATAACGACTTTGATAAACAACATGTCCGTTCTTTTCCCTTTTTTACTATCTTTTGTGACGATGGTACATTTGAGATATTATGCTACTCATAATCTCAACTTTCGCTGTTGGTTTGGCTAATTAGTCTCCCAGGAGGCAGTCGACAAACTCCGGATCGATGATGTGCAGGGGTAGAGTTCGACATCGTAACTTCCTTCATGAAAACTAAGTCTTTGTGAAAAAGTCACACTTAAAAATCAGCGACATGATACAACCGGCAAAGGAATTGGCCGTAAATTAGTACGACCCGCTCGTTCTGCTCCGATTTCAAAGAAAACGTGCCAATGAGAGAATCTTAGATCTTGATTTGTGGGGTCGTCTTGCGCACTGCCAGTTAAAGATGGCGAACGGTGCTCTCTGTCATTCGGTGCTGGTCACGACTCCTGTCGAACGGGATTCGACATCATACGTTTTTGCTACGAACTCTACCCCTGCACATAATACGTTTTTAGTGACTTCTATTTTGATAACCAAAATCGCAGGTCTGACGTTCCTATGGTTCAATAGGAGCAGTCAGCCGCGCGTATTGCGAAAAGATTGCAGCAAAGTTCTAGCGGACCAATACACAGGAAAATCCGTGATTTTGGTGCTCGATCAAGAATGAATGGGCCCGTTATATGCATTGAATTGGGCCGTAGCGACACCTATTGGTCAACTCACTGACAGCTCCTATTTCCCCTGTTGGTGATGGTCGGCATTGCTGACCACACAGCAGGCTGTTGATATCTTCGAACCGAAGTCCTGACCCTGATGCTTTTGGTATGATGTTGGAGGAGNACACACTGCGATTTTGGTGTGTTTTGTGCACCCTTACAGAGATGTCACAAATCATGTCCTAAAAAAATTAACACGTGATAAAAACTTTAGTACGTGTGCAATTCCCAACATGTCCAAAAATGGGAATTTTTAGTTCGTACAAATAGAACGTGTGAAATTTTAAAATTCACACGTCCCTTGGCCTATGAGCGGATTGGCACGTCTTGATCATCCCGATTGGTACGTTCTAATCGTATGTGCCAGATTAGGACATCCTAATCATTTGAAATGTCCCATACTTTCATGTGGACATGTCGATTTCATTCAGGACGTACTATCTGTATGTCCTATTCAAGTCACGCATGTGAAATGCGAATTCGGACGTGTGAAACATACACATGTAATTTAATTTCTGAAGGAACGTGTGAACCGGGTCATCTCTGGAAGTATTGCATCTCTAGAATTTTGGACTGCAACTCTGGAGTTGCAATTGTGGAAGTCGGTTTTAATTGAAACACGAGGCGGCGCTGATGATCATGACATGTACAGTTCCTTTGGAAGTGTCATGCCAGCACGTGTAACTTTTCACACGCACGCAGTTTAACCAACACAATTTGTTTCTTCTATTTGTCCTACCCCTCTCTTTTGGGGGAAGGGTACTCCAGTAATGAGCAGCAAGGGCCGTATGCATAAAACATCTTAAGTGTAAAATTTCCCTTATCTTTTGTTTGGAACATAGTTTAAGGGAAATTTTATACTTAAGATGTTTTGTGCATGCGGCCCCTGGTAATCAACCGTTCAGGCGTTTTGTTTATGTCTGTAACGGAATGTATGACGCATTCTTGCGGACAGTGTGACATGTATAGGCTAGATGATGTAATGATGTATCGTGAATGGTATCAATGCTCCCTTGAGCAACCTGTTTTCCTGGAGTTTGTCGTGGTATGAAACTCCCGCTCCTCAGGTGATATCCGCGAGACGGTTTCCGGGGACGGTTTCTGCAGACGTCAGCTGCATCATTGTGTATTCAGGTTGCTACACGTTGGAAAACGTAAACGTAATCGTATGTAATATACATCAGCTTGCAGAACCTCAGTATTTGTCTGCATGCTTACCTAATACTTGATAACTGTACAGTACATGTAAATTCCGGAGTCGACATGACGCTACACATGTGACATCTTTTAGACACTTGTATACTAACTAGTCACTTCCATAGTTGCAATTCCAGAGTTGCAACAGCACTTCCAGAGTTGCAACAATTCCAGAGTTGCACAGTAACAAACGTGCACATGTGTTGCCATGCCTTTCTGATTCAAGATGTACAGGTTTGTACACGTGACGTAGAAAGGACGAGCTGGACTTCATCGACATTTTTCTGCAGAGAGCGATAATGCTGTACATCAATAATGCAGTCGATGGCAGTGTATTCGTCTACAACAAGGAGTCATTGTCCCTTTAACATCACGTGACCATCAGTCGAGCAGCTGCTATCAACGCCAGTTTTTCAGCGTCTAGACCAGATAGGGGCAATGTTACANTCACTTCCATAGTTGCAATTCCAGAGTTGCAACAGCACTTCCAGAGTTGCAACAATTCCAGAGTTGCACCGTAACAAACGTCTATCCTTTTGTTCGGTGCTGTCTTCGTGGCATCGAACAATGGGTTTGGCGTTGGCGTTTCGGGGGCTTTGCGAAAACTCCCTATTGTTAGGTCAGCGAGAACCAGTCATACATGTAGTTGTCCTATTCAATAAGGTGGTGGATGAGGGTTGGGCTTACCGCGCTGCGTCTTCGTGCGCGTCTTTAGTGAAAGAAACCTATTGGTTTGTTTCGTCGTAGAACTTAAACTGCTGGTGTTACACGTAACAATGCCGTGTCAATTTTTTTATATCCCTTGTAGAACAACCGTACCCTGTCTTGAACTGCTGGCGTAACACATAGCAATGCCGTGTCTATTATTTCCACTTCTTTTTTTCGTCAGACGACATGTATTTTGTTGTTTACAGCTTGAGCATAGGGCAGCCTGGGCCAAATCACAATGTGGCATATTGAAAAATAGGGAAGGACCATTCAAAAAATGTATTGACGTTAGGCCAATGGAATCAGACTATAAAAATTGCTTATTTGACGCCTGCCACTGTGATCGAGGAGGAGATTGTGAGTGTCTGTGCACAGTGCTGGCTGAGGCTGCTAACCAATGTGCATTGAAAGGAGCGCCTGTAAGATGGAGGACCCGGAAACTATGCCGTAAGTGAAACTCCATATTTCTATACTAGCAGGTTACCCGCCCTGCGGGCGTGTAGGGGTACTGTGCTAACCTGTGCTGTGGGGGTGACATCGGGTGATGATGCTTGTGTGTACTAAGTATGACATGTATGAAGATGTTGGGTGAGGTTGCCTGTACGGCTGAAGGATGCCATGTCCAAAACCCATCTGGGCGTAACATTGCAAACAATCGTGTCCATTCACACAATTAGGGACCGGGGTTAGGCAAGGTATTGGCTAGGCCCAGGGCTCTCTGCTGTAGCCTGTAGGCCCGAAGGATGCCATGTCAAAAACTCATCTGGGCCTACCGGTAACATTGCAAACAACCGTGTCCATTCGTTTCAGCACCCACAATGAATGTGGCATGTCTGCACATCATGCAGTTGGGGTTTTCCCATTGTTATCCTACCTATTGTGCTGCTGTGAAAAGCTATGGAATCAACTTGAATGACATGAATCATGTGAAGTATGGCCAGTGGGGGAGGTGGCATGAAACAAAACACTTCAGATCTTGCACAATGCACCAATGACAATAACTAAAGTACAGAATTGGAAATCAGGTACCTGTTCGAGACTACGGGATTCCCCAAGAGGTGGGGATTTCCCCAATACCTCAAAATAAAATGTGTAGGTCAGCAAAGGATTTCCCTCTCAAAATCACCTTTCGACATCTGATTTCGTTAATTTCACCAGCTGAAAACCTTCCCTGATGTAGACTCGTCACATTCTGGGCACATGTTGCGTTGAGGAAATGGCCAATCTCTAGAAGGAGTTCATCGTAGGTTTGGACTTTCTCTCTTATTGTATAGA
>NMRB01001172.1:146615-178773 GCA_002633025.1 Notospermus geniculatus
CACTGGGGCGAAAGGCATAACTACAGTATTGGAGCATGGTGCCGGTGGCGCCGGCTGTCGACAAAAAGATGCAATACAGTGGTCCTTTAATGGAGCATCGTTCACATGTAATGCATGACACAGAGGGCTGAAAATGTTGGTAACAGGGTCATGCTGAACATTGATATACACAAGTAGAAATTATTATTACATGTAATTATTATTATTAAAACAATATAGCACCTAACATCAGAAAATTATAGGTACATTAAGATTAAAAAACATATACATTGAATTAAAAAGGAAAGACTGCAACATACGACATCTATATTATAATTGACGGTGGCATTTTAAGTGCGACCGCTACATGTAACTCCTCCGTGGTTTCTGATCGAAATGGCACCATTTTCACAGGGAATTTGAGAATGACACGGGGATGGTCCTTACGTGGGTGCCATTAGCCTACAGGGTGTCCAGAAAAAACCTGTTCCTTTGAAAAGGGGTTAATATGCCCAACCCAAGCGGTATACCACTATAATAATGGGTTTCCCATTTAGCAGGGCCGATATGCTTTCTAATGATACCACGATGACACTCCTTCAGTCATACATCACGGAGCGTCATTGTTTTGAAAATGGCATCTCAAAATCCATTTGTTACAGTTGGAATAAACCACTGAAATGAATGTACACTTGCCACGCTGGTACGCTTGACCTGGAAAACAAGTAAGCATTTTAACCTTATGTTATTATTAATAACATAATAACGTTAAACGTTATTTAATTTTGACCCATCCAGTCGCCCCATCCCACCGTAATCTACTTTTAGCTCACAGCACATCTACTGCCGAACCCATCCAATGGACGCTTGTTGACGCTAAAATTTGTTGCTGACGCTATTTAGTAGGACCGGACAAGGGGACTAGTCAACCTTCGGACTAGTGGACTTCCTATTTTGTGGACCTTCGACTACTGAACCTACGAACTTATGGACCTTCGGACTAATTCTACAAGTAATTCAGTCAAATGTCTAATTCAGTTTAATTTTCTACACCAATTATAACCATGCACATGTATAACATTACATATCTGTGGCATTGAAAGCTCTACTGCATAAATGGTGTATTCTGTCTAAACTCCCTACGAAGTTGTGTACCGCGCCCTCTTCGGTTTACTCGCTCTCCACAACTGCTTAACTTCGTAAAATTCGTCGCGTTTGGTCAACAGATGGCGCTGAGAGAGTCGACCAATGAGAGCATCGAGCAACCGGTAACGAAGCTGGCCTGAGACACTTTTCCTTTGGTCGAGCGGTTCGTAGCCATGGTAGCACAAGAATATCCGTTACCAACGGGCCAAAGAGTTCTGAAAGCAGCGTGCTGATAGGCTGTAAAAGTCGCGAGGCCCTGACGCCATCTGTTGACCAAACGCGGCGACTTCCACGAAGTAAAGCAGTTGTGGGGAGCGAGTAAACCGAAGGGGGCGCGACACAGCTGCGTAGGGAGTTGGTATGTCGTGCTTGAAAGTTCGTAAACCGCGTCACGAAAATACACATAATTCGTCTAACTTGCTGGCAGTCTCATTACAACGACACATATTGGAGTTAGCTGAGAAGGTACAGTGTGCAGAGTGTGGATAGTCTGCAGATCTCAGACGGGGTCTCTTGTCTGTTTTGCTGTTGTTCTTGAAGACAGTTCACCTAGACACCTTCCAGTTCGCCGTCTCGCCTTGCTGCCACTCCCATAAGAACAACCACTCAGAGAAGAGTCAGTTGTGAAGAACCGCGGCCTCGGGGGTCGCTGGTCTGTGTTGATGCTGTTCTCAGAGGGTCTGTTCAGACCTGTGTGTCGTTGTTGTACTCAAAGAAACCTCCTTTGTACACCGTGCTATTCGCCCAGCATTGTAGTCACTCCTATATCACAACCAGTCCAAAGAAAGAGAAAGCACAAAAGTCGACACACAAAATGATAATATATAGGAAGTCAACTTCCAAAATTTGCAAATTTTCGACCCCAACCGGGGTCTTCCTCAGGCACTTTTCAGTAAGCAACTCCAGAAAAGAGTGAGTTGTGAAGAACCGCTGCCTCGGGGGTGCCTGGTCTGTGCCGATGCTGTCCTCAGATGGTCCGTTCGTCTTTGCGTTGCTGTTGTGCTCAAAGAAACTTCCTTTGTACACGTTGCTGTTCGTCCGATGAGTAGACAGTCTTTTCTGGAGTTTCTTACTGAAAAGTGCCTGAGGAAGACCCCGCTTGGCGTCGAAAATTTGCGAAATTTTGGAAGTTTACTTCCTATACATTATCTATCACAACCAGTAACGTGAAACTACGCTGTACACAAGAGACGACAGTAGGTGCTATGGGTGCTATTCTTAAAGGGAGGTTTGTTTTACTTTTGTCCTCAGTTACTCTTTATTAGTTCTTCTTGCCGTTCGTCTAACTTTGCTGCCACCCCCGTCACAACAACTCATATTGGGAGTTTATTGTGAAGTCCCGCTGCCTAGGGGGGTCGCCGGCTGGTCTGTGCGGATGCTGTTCTCAGATGCGTTGCTGTTGTGCTCAGAGAAACTTCCTTTGTACACGGTGCTGTTCGTCCGATGAGTAGACAGTCTTTTCTGGAGTTTCTTACTGAAAAGTGCCTGAGGAGGAGGACCTCGGTTGTTGTCGAAATGCGAAATTCTGGAAGTTGACATCCTATATATTATTATCTATCACAACCAGTCATGTGAAACTACGCTGTACACAAGAGTCGACAGAAGGTGCCGTTCTTAAAGGGAGGCTTTTGTTTTGATTTTGTCCTCAAATACTCTTTATTAGTTTATCTTGCCGTTCGTCTCTAACTTTGCTGCCACCCCGTCACAACCACTTATATTGGGAGTTAGTTGTGAAGGCCTCCTGCTTGGGGGNAGGGGGTCGCTGGTCTGTGTTGATACTGTTCTCAAATGGTCGCTCGTCACGTCTTTGTGAAGGCCCGCTGCCTGGGGGGTCGCTGGTCTGCGTTGATGCTCTTCTCAGATGGTCGCTCGTCTGTGTGTTGCTCTTGTGCTCAAAGAGACCTCCTTACCACACGTACACCGCACTGTTCGCCTAAACTTGTCACTCCCATCACAACCGCTCGTGTTGGGAGTTAGTTGTGAAGCTACGCTGTACAGAGGATCGACAGTGGGCGCAGAATCTCCGTCATTCGCCTTGCTACCTTTACCCTTCATGCCTGTTTCTTGTCCGTGATTTTGATCCTGTGACTCTTTTTCCTGGTGACTTGGTTGGTGTTCAACCTCTACGTTTGTTTGGTGGGTCTCGGCAGGTTCAGAGTATAACTGTTTCGCCTTTTCCTTGGCCTTCTTTGCAGCATGTTTAGCTTTCAGAGCAGCGACTGTGTACAAAAAAGGATTGATGGATGAATTGAGAGGGAGAATAAAAACAGCTGTCCATGCTGATACTTCGGCTGGTATCTTTACACCTGAAACAGCTGCATATTTCATCATTGCGATCGGTACCCAGCAACAGAAGTCACTGAAGATGACCATGATCATCTTCCTGACGAAGACCATTTCTCGTGAAGTGTCCCTGTTTGTCCCGAGTTGTTTGAATCGCTTCCTCGACTTTCTGATCGCGTGGTAAATGGCCAAATAACCAATGGCTATAAGGATGAAGCCAAGTAAATTGACGGTCAGGAAAAACAGTCCATATTCGTTTGTCCCTTTGCTTAGGCTGAATGGTAGGCACACACCATTTCCACCGTAGAATTGGTGAAATATTCCCGTGTTTTGTAATGGTATGAGGGCCATGGCGATGATAAGTAACCAGGCAACAGGGAGAATGATCCTTATTTTTGTAATGCTGATCTTCTCAAAGCGGAATGGGAACACGATGGCGATGACACGATCTGTGGTTATCAAAACTAGGAGAAAAACGGAAACCTCGCTGGAGACGAAACTCAAAATACCAGCAAAAGAACAGAGGGGATGTGAGCGCCAGGGCTCCGAATGAATAGCAAATGTTCCCCTGTAATAGACGTCAACTGACCCAATAATCAGAAGGTAGACCCCCATTAGAAAATCAGCCAAATGGAGATTGGAAACGAGGACATTTTCTATCCCTCCATCCTTGCGGTTAAGAAACCTCGCTACCAGGACACACATGTTCCCAAGTAGAGCCATGAATCCTAAAATCCAGATGGAGATTTGTAATGCACGATTAGCCAGGAGGTCTTCACAGGAGGAGAACTCGTCCGGTTCGGGTGTACAGGTTGTCTCTGGCTTATTTGGAGAAAGTACCGAACAGCACAACCAGAATTCGTCCATCTTCGCTCGTTTTACGGTGATGTTTAAAAATACTTCTTTTTGTATCTCAGTCAGTTTGNTAGGTCGACCTTAACGTTAAGGAACGTTCTAAAATACGACCCGAAAAGTGACATGAACGTATTTTTCCTTCACAGGGAGATGTCACATCGACCAACGTGCCCAACCGCAAGGGAAAGTTCATGCCGAAAAAACCTATAACGTTTAAATCGGGAACTTTTGTGACGGCTATCAAGGTCATCCTCCTTCCAAACAAACGTAATAAGCCAATGAAAGTCCGACTGGGAGTGCACGCATGTTTCGAGAAGCCGGCAACAAGTAGGTACAAATGCGAAACACAGCAAGAACGTATTGTTAAACGATTTCTGGCTAAACTCGTTACTTCAACGAACAATTTCTTGAACAATGCCGTTATCTCACACTTTCCTGCAGCAGTTTTCACATATTCATCAAACTCAGCTTCATGTACGACAATGACGACTATGGTAGCAACGCCACGAACAACACAGCCAAGAACACAATCCAATGAGTTGGCCTAAACCGCAACAAACTGAAAACACCATTTCAATTTTCGGACAACAATGAGATAAAGCCAAACTAACGGAAGGCTGATAATACCATCTTAACAGAATTTTAAGAAATCAATTTAAAACTTACTCGCCTGACATATCATCAAAGACATATAGGCCTAAACCCGATTTCGTGAAACATACAAAATCCGGAAATTGAACAACGAACATTAATTCAACAGATTACAAAAATATAATTGGCGCAAATACCTAGGGCTGGGTTTTCCTTTTCCCAAACGCTGGTAATATAAAATATTCAACTTTCAGCAGTGTCCACGACAGGAAGACCTCCAGCCACCAGTAAGTAATGTACGGTAATCCTTAAAAATTCTTCAACGACAGCCTCTTTGATGAAAGTAGGAAGCACAAGGGAAGGAGCCATGAAATTGAACAGATTATAATTGTCNGCACACGTCCGGGATCAAGAGTTTCTTACAATTAGCAAGACACACACTGCTCTTTTCAATTGCATTGAGACGAACGAGTCATCGAGCATGAAATTGAACAGATTATAATTGTCTCACTTTGTCAAAATGCTGGTAATATTATCGCCTTTGCTTTCAGCGACATCTGCGCCCGGTGCCACGACAGGGAGACCTCCAGCCACCAGTAAGTAATGTAATCCTTAAAAATTCTTCAACGGCAGCCTCTTTGATGAAAGTAGGAAGCAATCGTTGACGTTTGAAACGTCAAACAATGTCGATTAGACTGTAACGTATTTGCACCCGCACCCGCACTGTACAAACTGTCTTTCTGCACCCTCTTTTTTCTTGTCTATTTTTTGTTACTCTGTACATAACCTTTTACAAAATGATAAAAAGCAAGAAGTCAATCTCCAGAATTCACGAATTTTCGACCCCAACCGGGGTCTTTTTCAAGTGGAACTTTACAATCTGAAACTTGAAACTTTCAGATTGTAAAGTTCCACTTGAAAAAGACCCCGCTTGGGGTCGAAAATTCGTGAATTCTGGAGATTGACTTCTTGCTTTTTATCATTTTGTGTGTCAATTTTGTGCTTTTCTGTATCTTGGGTACGAAATAAACAGATATATATATAATATTATCGCCTTTGCTTTCAGCGACATCTGCGCCCGCTGCCACGACAGGGAGACCTCCAGCCACCAGTAAGTAATGTAATCCTTAAAATTTCTTCAACGACAGCCTCTTTCTGAAAGTAGGAAGCAATCGTTGATATTTAAAACTGCAAACAATATGGATTAGGGGACTGGGGTTATCTGCTGGTTATCTGCTGTTCATCCTGCTGGTTATCTGGGCATATTTTGGGCCACCCCACCATGTACATGTACATGTATATGATCATACTTCGATCAATTGACAGTATCTTTTGTCCTGTTTTTTTTTCAAATAAGTGCAGGTTTCTTATTTTTGCTCAGCCACACAGCTTCCGAGGCTTTGTGATAAAACGGACGGGATGAAAGATCCCCTGGTAGTCCCAACTGATGCGATAACTTTGATTGGTACGAAAAGTTCTCCAATCGACGCCCGACCAGACACCAAAACGCCAGTCACTTCAACTGAATTGGAAATGTCAATTATTGTAAAACTTAGTCAAACGAATGCTGTGGAACTTGGAAAAGCAGTTCCAAGGAAAACGAAAAATGTTAAAGGGATTCTATACGAAATCAAGGTGAAACCAAATGGAGTATTTGAACCAATTACGAAGGTGTGTATTTCGTATTCGATACGTCAATTCTGTCTGAAAAATGCGTAGCACGGTCAACACGAAAAGAAAACTAGATTTCGGGGTTCAATTCTAGATTAATTATACAATTATTGCCTCCAGCGTGACAAAGTTGTATTTTAATTCTTGCACACTAGGCCTACATGTATTTCATCGGAATGACAATGCTTTTCTTTTCCCCCCAAGGCTGACGTGATTCCAAGTTCGGCTCCGGACTCAAAAGGATTCTTCCCGGTGGATAAACCTACCATGTTCACTGCAGGCAAAAAAGCATACGAACTGAAAACCACTTTTGTCAAAAAAGACAACGACGATCCCATGCAGGGCAAATTGAACTTGCATGCATGTTTTGGAAAGAAAACCACAGGTATTTACGTTCACCTCGTATCTGAAGACCTCCATGGTAAAGTGGTCTTTGCAACACTTTCATTTGTATCTGTCCATTTTTTTCCATTGTAGTTGTCATGATACTTATGTTAGTTTACATGTTTTTCATTTTACAGCAGTATCAAGAGGGACATCTGCTGCAACGAGTAAGTTTATTTTGAATAGGCTACATTGTTTTGATAGATGTACATGTAGGCCTACGTGTATATTCACAAGTCGGTCCACTTAGATATTTTTGAACTTCTTTAACCTTCATTCCGGTGAACAGGAAACTAGGGGCCGTATTTTAGAACGTTCCTTAATATTAAGGTCCACCTTAAATCTATTGTTCTCGATGGTTTTACAACAGACTTAAGGTCGTCCTTAACGTTAAGGAACGTTCTAAAATACGACCCAAAATATTAACCCCAAATTACACTTGGCTGACTACCACGAAAAACATTGTTGATTTCTGGCTGACCACCGACTGCAAGCCAGGTGATTGGAGTATCAGGCTGCGTTTAGCTGACACGCGGAATGCGGTATAGGGCCGCGGAATCCCCGGCGGAAGCGATTTATTGTATGCAAAATGCATTGCACTTTCCGCTTACCGCGTTCCGCAATCCGCATACCGCGTGCAGCTAAATCCAGCTTCAAGACTGGAAAAGCTTTAGGCCCGTATTCTAGAAGCCTCCTTAACTCAAATGTCCACTTTAAGCTTTTGTATTCCGCCCTGCAAACAATAGCTAAGGGTAAACCTTAGACTAAAGGAAGCTTCTAGAATACGGACCTTAGTCTTTTCACGCGTTAAAGCTGACGTGAACGAACAAAAAGCCCTCATGCGACGAGCAAGAGAATTGCAAACGCCCAGCAAACTCCTCAAACGACGGCTCAGAACATGATAGACCACACGAGGTCAGGAGGGCGCCACCTTATTTGCCTTCAGGCAACAGACCTGTCGACATCTCCGGATACCTCTTACACTACTCAAAGAAAAAAAATTGTAGTCATTTAGACGGGTTTCGAACCGTCGACCTTCTCATTTGTAATCCACCATTCTATCCACTCGGCCAACGAGCCAGCTGGCAGAGACCTGATTTGTGTTCGTCATCGACGTAGGCCTTCGACTTGCATAAATAATACTATGAATAAGAAAAAACAGGCAAAGTCTTCCAACAAGTTCCGCGGCCGAATGGGGAAGACGGTGGAACAGAGATAACAAGGTGCGGGTTCGATCCCCAGCTGGGTCAAAAAATTTTCTTTCAAAAATGTGTTCAGCAGGAGCTCACCAGAGGATGTTGACACCTCGGAAGCTCGAAGACAAATAAGGTGGCGCCCTCCTGGCCTCGTGGGGTGTATCATGTTCTGAGCCTTCGTTTGAGGTGTTTGCAGGGCGTTTGCAATTCTCTTGCTCGTCGCATGGGGGCTTTTTGTTCGTTCACGTCAGCTTTAAGCAAGGTTCATTGGCACACGAATCCGGTCCGTTTTCAGTCCGTTTGCCCCTATTTTTGCGGATACGACAACACAAAAGTCAATATGATCGATTTTCTACGGACCTGAGTCGGACAAAATCCGTGTGTCAATGAACCCTGCATTAGACATGCTAGAGGAACGCTCCGAGAACCTAACCAGCAGTTCGTTCTGTTCAATTAATGTAGCCTACATAAGTGATTTGCCTTACTTTCCTTCCATTTAGCTCCCCCACCAACTGGAAAGTTGAGTAAGTAGGAACTTAAGAGATATTCTTCTTGAAAATATTCCACTAGAGTTTTGCTCCCCACTCGTGTAAAGTAAAAATCAAGTTCTTGCGATATTTAATGCAGTCATTTCACGGTGTGACAGTACCTTAAGCGGTAAATCCACCCGTAGTTTTTAACCTGATTTTGCTTTGCGACTTGCTTTGCAACTGGGCAATCAATCACCGGAGTGGACTAGCTACACGTGATAGTTTTCTCGTGTAAGTTGACTCACAATGGGCAAGTCACCACAGTTTGTTTCCATCGGCATCGTGCAAAGGCCACTGACAAAAAAACAACTGAGTGAAGTTACCCTTAAGCCGGCCATGCACGATCAATATTATTGCACAATATGGGGCCCAAAATAGAGGCACGTGCTTCTGGCACGATGGGTGGAAGAAAGGATGGCAATGATATCGCCCATTTTGACCCTCATATTGTGCAATAATATTGAACGTGTATGGGCGGCTTTAGAGAACCAACTCACGCGAGAAAACTTAACTCTCTCAAGTGGAACAGTGCCTTCAGATATTCCATTGGCAATGGATCTCTCTCTCTAGCTACGCCGTCAACTCGCTGTGAGAAAACCAAGGGAATGAAGGACCCTCTGCTCGTTCCTGATGATGCCATCTCTACTACGGGCACTGACAGCAAGCCAGAAAGCGTTCGACCCAACAGTGATTCGCCACTCGAGTCTACCGAGCCGGTGATGAGCGTCACGGTGAAGTTGGACCCGAGAGGACCTATAGAACTTGGAAAACTGAAACCCAAGACATCAAATGTTCGCGGTGTGAAATACGAAATCAAGACAAAGGAAGGAGAGCCATTCAAACCACTTACAGCTGTAAGTGTGATTTCATTCATATTTGTAAAGAAACGGAAGTAAAGAGCTTTATAGCAGAATCAGCCCATTTATTAAATCCGTGTTTCATAAACTATCACATGTTTATACTGGCAATTCAAAGCTAAAAAACAGGCCAAGGATCTTCTTCAGCTTTGAATTGCCAGGAGAATGTATAGATAGGGCCTACTTTGTTGGACCAGTTAATCTGCTTCAATAGTTTTTATCAGTGTTCAGAGGATACATTGACCCTATTCCTCCTTTCTCCCTATTGCCTCTTATTTGCTTCATCTTATGACATTTTTACTATTCTAAGATGTTATCTTCTTGTCACACCTTTGTTCTTTAGGCCTATAAATTATCGAAGCCATAATATGTAAACCTCTTTTTCTTTTAGCCTAATCAAGCTTTACACTAATTACGTGCACTCTGTTCTTTGTTAGGTCGAGCAACCAATTTATGGGAGGCCCCAAGTGGGGCCGAAAATTTGCGAAATCTTGGAAGTTGACTTCCTATTTATTATCATTCGTTGTGTCAACTCTTTCTTTGGATTCCTCTTTTCTCATGACTACATTATTTTCAGGCTGATGTTGTACCTGGTTCTGCCCCCAACGGCGAAAATCTCTTTCCTGCAAACAAACCAGTCCGATTAAAACTTGGTACCAAGGCAATAGAGGTTAGGACTACATTCGTGCATGACGACATCACCAAACCCATGACAGCACGGTTGCAGATCCACGCCTGCTATGAAAAACGGACGACAGGTAGGCCTCGGTGGTCAGAAACAACCTGGGGCCTGATTCACAAAGCCAGCATACGTATGATCTTAGCACTGCCCGTCACCTTTCTATTGGCTGGTATTCATAAAAGCTAGCAAATGCTTTTACTTCAAGTTTTGCAGTACATTTACATTGGACCTCACTGTGCAAATCTTAAGTATAAGCATTTGCTAACTTTTATGAATACCAGCCATTGTCAGCAAGTCGACGAACCATGATACGGGCAGTGCTAAGATCACACGTACACTATGTAGTTTTCTGAATCATGCAGGCCCCTGATGAGCAGTCAGACGGTTCCATTCATAGCGACTTTTGTACGTCGATCTTCTCCTGCTGCATGTCCGTTCGAACACTTTCGTTGGTCGAGGTCATCGTCTTCCTTTGTCCACTTCACCATCTTCGATATCTACTTTTCCTACACAGGTCAACGCCAAGCAGAAGTGACCATTCGTATCCTCAGTCGTATATCACCTCCTGTTCCATATCAGATCAAACGTTTCACCCCTTATCATCCAAAAGATGGGTGCATGTTGTTCTCTTCCTAACCCAGTTGATCACCATTAATTCTTTTACATTACAGTCGTTACAACACCACGGACAACACGACCTGTTTCAACTACAGCAGGCACCCCGTCGATCACTAGTAAGCATCTGCCATAATCTACAGTAGATTCAAAGCATTTGACATCCTCCAACTTGAGCCATCAAGGCGAAGTGACCGTAGGCCTTGATATTTGAAGGTGCTGACCTAAAAAATAACTATACATGTAGATCATATCGAGAATATCGTGGCGCTCTGGCATTCCACTTGGCATCATACTACACTTGCACACCGGTGGAATGTACTACGGACATTGTTTCTCAGTATACATGTGTACTATGTTTTCATCGCGGACATCTCAATGTTTATTTGGAGTTACCTTGTCACTGTGTCAAGAGTAACATTCAATTTCTTTTCACTTACTTTTTACAGGTCGACCACCAAAACCACCAACAAGATCCACAAAGGTGACGAAGTTAACCACACCAGCGATACGTAAGTTACATCGTCAATTCCACTTGGAAAGTTCGACACCTAGTCTGACATAATCCGCCGTATGTTCCACAAAAGTCAGTATATTTACCAAGTACGACATCGAATAAGCAGGGCAACAAGACATTCGATATTTTCTATACCAGTCATGTGTACTGCCATAATTATCAGCATTTAAAAAAAAATTTTACCTTTCAGCTAAAACGACCAGGGTGACGCCCATCGGAACTACAAGTAAGATATATACAGTGGTTCCATATAAACATACTTAAGCCTAAGTGTGGTACTTGTCTTTTGTGATGAACAAAGGACAAGTGTCACACTCAACCAAGAATATATAACTACTAGTAGAATATATAACTACTAGTAGTTATATATTCTTGACTCAACTTAAGCAGTTTTATGAATATGGACCATGAATTCCAACTCCACCTCCACCTGCAGGTCCACCTTATTTTCCGCTGCGGTGCTTATACAATGGGCAGATTCGAAAATTGCAAAGCAGAAGGACGGACATGCCCGGAAAACCAAATCAGATCTGACTAATGTAATGGGTAATATAATGGAAGAATGAGTAAAAAAGTCTTACATGTATGAAATTTACAATGAATTCCTCTTTTTCCCTGAAATTTACAATGAGTTCCTCTTTCTCCCTCAAAACAGCACCCAAGCTTTGCCACGTGAATTACAAAGTCGTTGACTCCAGCAGTACGTCGGTGATACCGACTACAACCGGCAAAGGCAACGCGAGGGATTCGCTCAAGGGTTCGCCACAGGTGTTCAAGTTCGACGAAGATGACTGGAAGAAGAACGGGAAAAACTCCAAGATATATCTTCAGTTCGAACTCTCTGCACAAAATGACGATGCAGTGCTGTTGAAGGTGGATTTCAAGACGCTTTTAGCGCCGAAGAAATTCATTGTACAAACTTCAGAGGACGGGAAGAAGTTTAATACACAAGAGACGGTCAAGGTAGGAAGTTTTCCGGAGTTTTCTGGGAGTTTCAGCTGCAGATAACTGCTACAATTGAAAGACGATCCGATTATTCGACGACAACAACCTCGCTACAGTTCATTTTTTGCTACCCTATCATTATCATTCTTAGTGCGGTTTCCTTTAATGGTATTCAGAAAATTTTTCCAGGGTTTAACAAACCATGGGTCCATATTCATAAACGTACTTTAGTCAAGTGTGTGATACTTAACTTTTGTGTTGAACAATGGATAAGCGTCACATTACACATAAGTAGATTTATGAATACGGGCCCAGGGTCCATATTCATAAACATACTTAAGTCAAAGAGTCACTCGTATCTTTTGTGTTGAACAAAGGATAAGTGTCAGACTTAGACTTTGTTTTATGAATATGGGCCCAGAGCGTCTCCGTCTTGTTTCAGGAACTTGACCCAAACAAACCAGAAAAGGTCACCGTGGACTTGTTCCCGGGCGTTAAGGGTCGATTCATCAGGATAATCCCTAAAGGATTCAACATATTAGGAGACTCAGTCAGCCCAACTCTTAATGATGTGGAAATACATGCCTGTTATGAAGAAAAACGTACGCATACTCAATTGCTTTTTTACCTTGCTTTACGTACAGTATTGTGATATAATACATGTATCTGTACAACACATAGGCTACTCTTGTACATTATGGTTCCGATAAAGCCAAACCATAAGATCATTTCCTCATGCGTTACATTTTAAAGCAAGAACAAGCCCTAACGGCAATAATGGTTCGCTGGTGTTTGGCCTGGGGGAAGCCGTGACCAACATACATTGTACTGCTCTGCCTCCTGGCTCCAGGCAGAGGATGTTAGCCTGGTTCCAATGGCCTACTCCAGGTGGCATTGTAAATATCAGTCAGCGCCCCATCGATGGCCAGAAGAACCAGGCACGCTAATGGTGACCAACTTCATACATACACACACACACACGATCCAAGGCGTTGCACACGATCGATGTACACCGTTATACTCTGGTTTCGTGTTTTTAACACACCTTTCAGATATTCAAGGCGGGCACTGAACGCGCCGCCCCTGCAATAGGTACACAAAGGGTCTTTTAGTTCATTCACCACGGATGACCAATCGCTGGGCCGCACGGTGGCTGCACCGCTCGAGACGTCTAGGCCTTTTCGGGCTATCTAGTCCAGGTGGTCAATTTCATTCTAGTCGGGTCAATATAAGATTGTACCCAAAAAAAATTGCAACAAAATGTTTTATTGTTTTAAATGCTAAGGTAGACCATACTGAGCTCCAGAAAAAAAGTCTCCGGAAATCTGACCCCGGGAAAGGGGTTAATTTGCAATTTGCAATCTGGAACTGACTTTATCATTGGGCCCAAGAACAGAGCTTTGTACAGGAGAATGGGAACCGATGTACAACTAACTTATGAACGGTTGGATTTACACCCCATAAATGTATTACAAACAGATAGAAACATGGTGCCTCTTAATCGAAAAAGCATGTTTTTGTAGTTTTTAACTAGTTACTTTATTGGAAATGGCGATTTTTATGTATTTTGACCCATTTTGTGAAATTTGCATAAAAACGTCATTTATTCTCACATAAAACAATTAAAAATATGCTTGTCTGCTTCTAAGATGCCATGTTTCTATCTATTGGTAATACATTTATGGGGTGTAAATCCAACCGTTCNAATGCGTATTACGATGGAGGCGGTCTCACCACCTTGTAATGAAGGTGTGTTAAAAACACGAAACCAGAGTAGGCCTACTCTAGTTTCGTGTTTTTTAAGCGGGTGATCCACTGTGGCGATTTTGGCTTGAGACGCGGTTGCGTTCCCTTGCGGTTACCATATAAGGACTTCCGATTGCCATATAAGGCGATCGCAAGGCACCGCAACCCTGTCTCAAGCCCAAATCGCGACAGTGGATTCGCCGCTTTACACACCTTCATTACAAGGTGGTGAGACCGCCTCCATCGTAATGCATTGAGTATGACAATAGGCCTCTTGGAGTAAAAGGCCAAGGCGGAGATAGGGCGGGGAGGATTGAATTTAGTTGACCGCATGTTGTGACTGATCAGACTATGAATGACTTGTGGTTTGGTATTTATCCTTGCGGCGTTCGGCCGTCAGTAGGATTTGAATGAAATTGACCTTTGAATGAAATTGACCTTTGTTTATTGTACGCATAACGGGGCCAATAATGCTCCGGCTTCGGCCCCGCTATGCCATACTGTCGCACTGTTTTATTTGGACCAATAAAATCAATCAATCAATGAAATTGACCACGTAGACTAGATAGCCCGAAAAGGCCTAGACGTCTCGAGCGGTGCAGACACCGTGCGGCCCAGCGATTGGTCATCCATGGTGAATGAACTGAAAGACCCTTTGTGTACCTATTGCGGGGGCGGCGCGTTCAGTGCCCGCCTTGCATATCTGAACGGTGTGTTAAAAACAAGAAAAAAGAGTATATCCGAGTGTGCGCGAGTGTAGACACACCGATCAGGACTACTCGACAAGACTGTCTGAATCTACGTATTTGAATGATCTTAGCTATTAATTTAGGCATGGAAACTGTTGCTACACGTATAAAAGAATGAGTTGAAGTATGATACCTTACCTGATGAAGGGTTAGTAATGTTATCACAGCGCGTCGAACTTCTCAAGTGATGAAAAGAATGGCGGACAGTTTTTACTGTTGTGCCGCTGAGATCATGCTGTTCAATACATATATGACCAACCAGAAGGCGTGCTCAAAAATAACCTCGAAATTTTCTCCAAAAAATCGTACAAAAACACTCGAGGCTGGTGAAATAATTCAAAATTCTTTATTCAGGACTCGCTTTGACCCCAAACGATTTGAATATGTACCAATAGTCAATAGATTCCGCGAGACGAATAATGCGAAAAATCAGGGACAATTGAAAAATGCTGAAAGTATGATGATTTTAGTGGTGAGAATGCCTACAGGCCAGCTCACTAACAGTGATTATCACTGGAATGGTTTTTCTTGTTCATTTTTTATCTTATAATCTTTTGTCGACATCAGAATTTGCCCAGCAGCACACATACATCGTGCCAGTTTTTGAGTATTCTATTCTCAAAACGACAGAGAAATGATTATGGATATGGCCACGACATCCGCTACAAAGGTTCACTACCACTACCACACTGAAGGATAGAATTGCACAGGTTAATTTTGGGTGATAAACAGAAATATGTTAGGCTGTTTTTTGCATGAATACAAGTACATGTACATGTATATAAAAATTCTGCACACAGGTGTAACTACAACGACACCAGCGATTCCACCGTCGACAACAACCCCAGTAAGTAATGCTTTTGGAGATTTTAGCAGTCTATGTATGGTAGGGGAACGATGTATACATGTACAAAATCAAGATACGAACACTACAGTCTTAGCTTGCGTGGAATACAGTACCGGTATATGTACTGGCAGATGTATTCCACTACTAAACTGAAAAGAAGCTTCTATTACAAAATTTCATGAGCACCATATCAAAATTGGAAACAAAAGATTTGCACGTGACAGTTTCTTAGATCGCCTTCTCACTCTTTGACCTACAGGTCGAATGCACAGATGGTAAAACGCTGTGTGCTGGGGACCATGTGTGCAGCGAAAGATGTAATGGAAAACCAGAGTGCAGAGACAAGTCGGACGAGATTGGCTGCAGTACGTAGATGCTTGATTCAATGACATTTATCATGGGATGTAGGGTGTACTCGTTTTCTATCACTTCATAATTTTGAAATAGGACTTAAAGGAGTTAGACGCCGAAGTTGTAAACACTCACTCACTGGTTCTCTATCCACGGACGCCTGCGGTGCTGCCACCTATTGTCGGTGATATGTACTGACGTGAATATCGTGAGTGAGTTGCATCGGACCGGGAACCAGTCTAACGATCACGGGTGCTGCCACCTGCACGAAGGAATAAAACTAGTTTGCCGACCATATTTGTAAACAAACCAGCTTGTTTACAACTTCGGCGTCTAACTCCTTTAAGTAGAATGCTCCCTGCCCAGTTATCCAACTTCTGGCAGAAATATTGCACCACTCTTCATGCCTATTGGGTGTTATTTTGCGATAATTCTTTGAAATGCAGATAAAACGTGTGCCGCTCATGAGGTTATCATGGATTGCGTCTCCTTCAAAATGGTTTTCAATTGCACGGACGAGAGCTGGCTCTGCGATAACAAGTGTGATTGTGAGAATGGATGCCCGGATGAGAAGAATTGTCGTAAGTCTAACATTTTTTAAGTAGGCCTACACAACCACCTTGCTCAGCGAGTCCAAGAGGATAGTCCCGAGCAAAATACTAAATAATACATAGAAAGAAAGAATGTCGTTGCATTTGTCTATAACTAAAAATGTTTTAAAAAATGTGAGATGTCGTCTACACTTCACTAGTCTTGACTGAGTTCTTGGATATCATACATCACTTCATTTTGAATACGCGATTTTTGTAAGTATTTTTTTCTAAGAATGGCTGGTCATTTTTTTAGCTACGACAACCACCATAGGGCCAACCCGAGAACTCACTACTCCTGTAGGGTCAACTGCCGGTACCACGGGCGGCACGACCCCCAAGGTTAGCAGAACCACGAGGGCAAGGAAAACTACGCCAGTGACCCCCTGTACTGCTCCTTACATATGGGAGGATTGTCCACAGGAAAGACCAACCACCTGCGACCAACTGTTGAGCAAAAAAACTGGCGGAGGCAAAACGTAAGGTTTTTGTTATTCTGTTGAAGTGTCTACGACATGGGTGGACGTTTGAGGCTTGTATCCAAAGGCAATAGAAAATTAAATGTCCCTTGGTTCTTACCGACGGTTGTCCGGTTTATCGGAAAATGCCTGCCCAAGGTAGGTTGGTGATAGCTTTCCGGGGGAGGCGTTCCTGATGTTTATAAGTCCCAACGACTCGTAGTCCTACGATGAATCTGATGGTTCTCCTCTAAAAGACTTTGAACAAAATATGCTATAAGTGCGGCCCCGAGATGGCGTTAAAGATTTTGGACCTCCGCTCAATTTTTCTGTGTACCCCATCAAGTCAGCTAGCTCCCCAGTGCGGGCGGGACGACCGTTGTGAGATGTCCGTCGAAATTATTACAGGTTTAAAAGGACTTGTGTTCTCTAACAAAAGTTTTCAGATAGTGTACTCTTCGCATTCGATGACGAAAGCTTTTTTCGCCTTTCGTTTTCGACACGAAGGCAACAGTTGAAACACTTTACTCTGATTGTCTGCGAAATCGACAGCAACATGCAACCTATTAACAACAGCCAAGACTGTCTTTTGGCTCTCGATCTTCGCGACTGCGTCAGAGAGAAGTGCAATGAGATAGTTTAGTAATAAGATAGCTAAAAATGCGACTACCAACAAATGCATGAATATCAGAATGTTTGGTACTTCCGACGTGTTCTGACCCATACTCTTTACATTCACCATGTTTAACATGATCAAGAATGTTGAGTAGAGGCTGTCCACCGAGTATCCAAGTCGTTTGAGACAGTAGTACTTGGCGATGGATCGAATTCCTTCAGAGAAGGAGACAAAGAACACGGCAAATATCGAAAGAAAGGCGCCAAATACACCGAGGCAACAGAACACACCAGCGACAACGTGTCCAACACTGGACAAAGCGGGTATAACCTGAACCTGCTGGAGCAAATCCCACCAAAGCATCGTTTGAACGAACACCCTGTTCCAGAGTAGGTACTCCCCGAGAGAGCCACGGCGGTAGTTTGGTATCAGAAGTGGCAGGATGACATGTAATAAGAGTGCAAGATCTCGTAGTGCCTGTAGCCCGGCACATATCCAGTTCTGGATTACCGGACAGTCGTGTTGCAGGAGTAGTGGTCGTTCCAATCTATCCAGCCCGTTAGGATGCAGTTTGCGAACTTCTAATTGATTTATGATGGCTGCGGTAAAGAAGACGAACGAATAAACCAAATTAATGCCTGAAGCGAAGTAAAAGAACGCCCATCTAGCCGAGGAATCCACGCTGGAAGTGATATTTCCTCTTGTTTCACATGCTTGGAATTCACCATGGTCTTCGGTTATTGCGAAGCCAGCAATTAAAAGGATTGTGATCAAGAGCGGAACGAGGAGATGCCATTTTCCCTTTCGAAGTTTTATCGCCACCCATGTTTTTATGAGTGGTAACTGTACAAGTTCTTTCACCTCTTCCTTGTCAAGATCTGAAAACAGCATTTTTTTAAGGAACACGAGTGGTGAGACATGCCTACGACTATTCGGACCCGTAGACTCGTATTCTGACAGATCGTAACACACACGGCGTGCTATCGGAGATTCTTCGATAACAGTTCTGTGCACGCCGTCAGTCTCAACGATGTGCCTGAACAGTGAATACGTCCCTAGTCTCGCCGCTAGCTCCAGTGGGCGTAGACCGTCCACGTCTTCTAACAACAGCAGCTTCGTTCTCGTTGAAACTGATGACAACTTCATTATTGTATCGTACATTTTACAAAGGCCCCTTTCCTTTTGGGGGTTGAAAGCTGCTAACCAGATCAAAGCGTGGACAACGTTATCTCCCTCGGCATCAGCAACCGCGATATCTGCTCCATTCTCTACTAAGAGATGCAGCGACTCGACGTCCCCTTGCAAAGCCGCTAGGACCAACGGAAGAGAAAATCTGGAACATCTTGATCCATAACTGCGGTCATTCCCATTGTATCGTTTTACCGGCGAAGCATCCTGCGTGATCAATGGCCGATTCAGAAGTTCGCTCAATTTTTCCGGGGCATTGCCCAGTAACAACGCAACGTCGACAGTCTGTTTTGTTTTTATCGCATGAAGAAGCAGTCTTCGCCACCCATCCAACTTCTCATCCTGCGCCTCCCATGCAGTAACAATTCTGGGGCTTGGATCCATTTCGCTTCTATGAACTACAAAATCGATAACGGACAGTTTTAACTTGATGCAGGTTGTTGAAATTGATGACTGTCTAAATGTATTGCCATGATTGGTAAAATGTAAATGGCAAAGTTCACTACGTGACGTGACGATCGTCTGAGTTGCTTATTATCTGAGACTGTCATTACTCAACCTTTCCGTTGTATCCAGTTGTTAAATTGCCCTTCCACCTCTTGCTCGAACAGGAAAAGTCCACCTCAAACTTTTGCACGTGTCGTAGTTTATCCTGCCTATCTCCTCTCCGAATTTTCCGTGAAAACACGAGTGATGTATCCCATTCCTTCGAAATGTGCTTCGATTATGGTTCGGTTTCTCTCAAACGCCTCTAAACATCTTCCACAATTCGTGGCATCGCCTTCATACGTCCATCACTGCTATTCTAACATCGTCTACCTGACCAGAGCTCGAGTTAGCTGTGCTACAGTCGCAGCATGAACTCACAAATGACGTCAACGCCCAAGCCTACCCCACCTCCGTATCGTTAATCCAACAAAGGAGTTGTTTGCCCTTGCATTCAATGCTTCCAGCGCTGTCCTCTATTTGAGAAATGATGAACAGTGATTTGTAAACAAGGCAAACGTCAAACAACGTCGTGTTATTGACTCCTAATGAATTGGTCCAGTACGATATCATCATCTATTTCAACATCCATTGTATTTCAACATCCATGCATCGTATTTGTATGGGGTCTTGTGTTGGCATTAGTCGGCGATCATCCTGTTATTGCCATGGATGTTGACGATGATGATGGTTTGTCACTCCGCTAATGAAGGCATTAGTGTGAATGGACACCATTTCGCAATAAGTACCGGTATAGTTTCAGAAAATTATTTTAGAACTACACCGTACCTCTCTTTGTGGCAACCAGCCGACAGCCAACAGCATATGAGGCAACTTTTCTTGAAAGCATTAAAGCATTTTGTAGAAAGCAACAAAATTACCCTCCGGGGAGATGTTGTCAACGGCAAAAATTGGCTCTTGCCATCGAACGTGTTCGATCTTTATTGCTCCATATCTGCTCGTGGTAGGCAAGACGTCTTGCTTTTCACCGGACCGGCGCAATGCTTGTTGCTCGCTGCTGCAATGCGTCCTGTGCTTGGGCTGCGGGCTTTCGGGAACGGTATCATTATTTGAGGCGTCCTGATTGTGATGGTATGAAAGATAAGAAATCGTCGGTTCGGGACTGAACTCGGTCGGATGTAGGCTATCCATCAAGCAGAAACGTCCTGAAATAAGACTTCTCCAGACGCAAGCAAAATTGCATCTCTGTTGAAATTATTGTTCCTATCCATGAGGTTGTTGTCTTCGTTTCAGATGTGACCCTGCCTGTGTGTGTCCAAGGGGTCAATATGAAGACGGCGGAAAGTGCGTCAATGACTGCGGATGCGTCTACAAGGGCAAAACCTATAAGTCCAATGATGTTGTTGAGCAAACTCGGTGCCAAAAATGGTAGGATTTAGAAACTCTTCAACCACCTGTCCTCATTATCTCACATATTTAAAGCCACACTGTACTGAATTCAGAAAGTGCTTCCGTCCTCCAGCGTTAGTGTAGCAGTGTAAAATGTACTATGCTCTATCTGAATACATTAGAGCTCTTCCTGCAGTTTTTTCAACGTGTGCTGAAAACTAGGGCTTGATTCTTTGAAGTACGTATATGTCAAGCATTTTGGGGACCTTCACGTGGCTATGAGACGTCTATCAGCACTCTTTCTAAGACTTTGAAAATACCGTAAAATTCAAAACAGAGGGGTTTTAAAAATTATATTTGACGAAATCCCTGTAAGTCTATGGGTTCATTATCGAACTCCATTATCTAAAAACTTGACTTTTTACGTTAAGTCGTCAGCTTCATTATGTGGTCATATCTATACTGCAGCATCTGCACAGATGGTACTATCAACTGCCAACATGCGTGTAGCGATTGGAATAAATGGGGACCTTGTTCAGTGACTTGTGACAATGGCTGGAGAAAGAGACGGAGAACGTGTATCACCCACTTTAACGGAACCGAGAGTGATCCTTGCCTCGAGAACGAGGAAGAGAAGGAAGCGTGCATAAAGAAACAATGCAAACGTAAGTTGATGAAAAGTTGGATGGCCTTACACAATGCGTTTACTCTTTCCCTGCCAAAGCACATGTGTCAATTTGATGACCTATACAATGTACAGATATGTATGTACATTCATTGGAAGGTACAGAAGGAGAAAGAGGTAAAAGCATGTAGTAGTCATTTTTCATATGACCCATATCATGATGTACATGTACGGTACGAGGGTACGAAACATAACGTAACGTACTGTTTCAGGCAAGTGCAAAATGACTCCATGGAGTGAGTGGTCACCCTGCAGCCAGACGTGCGGTGATGGCACANGGTCAGATTTCCGGAGACTTTTTTTCTGGAGCTCAGTATGGTCTACCTTAGCATTTAAAACAATAAAACATTTTGTTGCAATTTTTTGGGGGTTTGGGCCATATATTTCATATTTTGACCCGACTATTCAGCTACTGACGGCCGAACGCCGCAAGGATATAAACCAAACCACAAGTCATTCATAGTCTGATCAGTTACAACATGCGATGAACTAAACTCAAAATCCTCCCCCGCCCTATCTCCGCCTTGGCCTTTTACTCCAAGAGGCCTATAATTGTCATACTCAATGCGTATTACGATGGAGGCGGTCTCACCACCTTGTAATGAAGGTGTGTTAAAAACACGAAACCAGAGTAGGCCTACTCTAGTTTCGTGTTTTTTAAGCGGGTGATCCACTGTGGCGATTTTGGCTTGAGACGCGGTTGCGTTCCCTTGCGGTTACCATATAAGGACTTCCGATTGCCATATAAGGCGATCGCAAGGCACCGCAACCCTGTCTCAAGCCCAAATCGCGACAGTGGATTCGCCGCTTTACACACCTTCATTACAAGGTGGTGAGACCGCCTCCATCGTAATGCATTGAGTATGACAATAGGCCTCTTGGAGTAAAAGGCCAAGGCGGAGATAGGGCGGGGAGGATTGAATTTAGTTGACCGCATGTTGTGACTGATCAGACTATGAATGACTTGTGGTTTGGTATTTATAAAGGATTCAACATATTAGGAGACTCAGTCAGCCCAACTCTTAATGATGTGGAAATACATGCCTGTTATGAAGAAAAACGTACGCATACTCAGTTGCTTTTTTACCTTGCTTTACGTACAGTATTGTGATATAATACATGTATCTGTACAACACATACTCTTGTACATTATGGTTCCGATAAAGCCAAACCATAAGATCATTTCCTCATGCGTTACATTTTAAAGCAAGAACAAGCCCTAACGGCAATAATGGTTCGCTGGTGTTTGGCCTGGGGAAAGCCGTGACCAACATACATTGTACTGCTCTGTCTCCTGGCTCCAGGCAGAGGATGTTAGCCTGGTTCCAATGGCCTACTCCAGGTGGCATTGTAAATATCAGTCAGCGGCCCATCGATGGCCAGAAGAACCAGGCATGCTAATGGTGACCTACTTCATACATACACACACACACGATCCAAGGCGTTGCACACGATCGATGTACACCGTTATATACCCAAGTGCGCGCGAGTGTAGACACACCGATCAGGACTGCTCGACAAGACTGTCCGAATCTACGTGGTGATCTTAGTATCAATTTAGACATGGAAACTGTTGCTACACGTAAAAGAATGAGTTGAAGTATGATACCTTACCTGATGAAGGGTTAGTAATGGTATCACAACGCGTCGAACTTCTCAAGTGATGAAAAGGATGGCGGCCATTTTTTACTGAAGCATGTTGTGCCGCTGAGATCATGCGATTCAATATGACCAACCAGAAGGCGTCCTCAAAAATAACCTCGAAACTTTCTCAAAAAATCGTACAAAAAACCCGAAGCTGCTGAAGTAATTCAAATTATGGCTATGGCCACAACATCCCCTACAAAGGATCACTACCACTTCCACATTGAAGGATAGAATTAATTCTATGGAACCTCCCTTCACGGACACCTTTGCCAGGAGGACACCTCTCTAATCAGGACACCAATGTTCAGTCCCAAACTGGTCATTTCTATTCATTTCAACCTCTGTAATCAGGACACCTCTCAATTAAGGACAGCATTTGTCAGTCCCGAAGGTGTCCGTAATAGAGAGGTTCGACTGTACACAGGTTACCGGTAAATTAGGGTGATAAACAGAAATGATTAGGCTATTTTGTACCTGGATACAAGTACATTGTATATAATAATTCTGCACACAGGTGTAACTACAACGACACCAGCGATTCCACCGTCGACAACAACGCCAGTAAGTAATGCTTTTGGAGATTTTAGCAGTCTATGTATGGTAGGGGAACAATGTACACTACATGTACAAAATCGAGATACCAACACTACAGTCTTAGCTTGCGTGGAATACATATATGTACTGGCAAATGTATTCCACTACTAAACTGAAAAGAAGCTTCTATTACAAAATTTCATGAGCACCATATCAAAATTGAAAACGAAAGATTTGCACGTGATAGTTTGTCTCACTCTTTGACCTACAGGTCGAATGCACAGATGGTAAAACGCAGTGTGCTGGGGACCATGTGTGCAGCGAAAGATGTAATGGAAAACCAGAGTGCAGAGACAAGTCGGACGAGATTGGCTGCAGTACGTATGCTTGATTCAATGACATTTATCATGGGATGTACATGTAGGGTGTACTCACTTCATAATTTTGAAATAGGACTTAAGTAGAATGCTCCCTGCCCAGTTATCCAACTTCTGGGTGTTATTTTGCTATAATTCTTTGAAATGCAGATAAAACGTGTGCCGCTCATGAGGTTATCATGGATTGCGTCTCCTTCAAAATGGTTTTCAATTGCACGGACGAGAGCTGGCTCTGCGATGACAAGTGTGATTGTGAGAATGGATGCCCGGATGAGAAGAATTGTCGTAAGTCTAACATTTTTTAAGTAGGCCTACACAACCACCTTGCTCAGCGAGTCCAAGAGGATAGTCCCGAGCAAAATACTAAATACAGTGGAACCTCGGTAAGGGGACCACCCAAGGGACTGGAGCAAGTGGTCCACTTAGGTGAGGTGGTCCTGTTACCGAAATTGTCAGACTAGCAGGTAGTTACTCAGTTCAGATGTCTTCAGTTTACGGTCACTGGTCCACTTAGGTGGTGAATTTTGGTCTTTGGGACTGCCAATTTGAGTAGTCCCGGTCCGGATACCGAGGTGGTCCTGTTACCGAGGTCATGTTAATGGAAATTAATGATAAAATAATCGGGACTGGACTAAAGTGGTCCACTTAGGTGAGGTGGTCCCGTTACCGAGGTGGTCCCCAACCGAGGTTCCACTGTAATACATAGACAGAATGTCGTTGCATTTGTCTATAACTAAAAATGTTTTAAAAAATGAGATGTCGTCTACACTTCACTAGTCTTGACTGAGTTCTTGGATATCATACATGTACATCACTTCATTTTGAATACGCGATTTTTGTAACTATTTTTTTCTAAGAATGGCTGGTCATTTTTTTAGCTACGACAACCACCATAGGGCCAACCCGAGAACTCACTACTCCTGTAGGGTCAACTGCCGGCACCACGGGCGGCACGACCCCCAAGGTTAGCAGAACCACGAGGGCAAGGAAAACTACGCCAGTGACCCCCTGTACTGCTCCTTACATATGGGAGGATTGCCCACAGGAAAGACCAACCACCTGCGACCAACTGTTGAGCAAAAAAACTGGCGGAGGGAAAACGTAAGGTTTTTGTTATTCTGTTCAAGTGTCTACGACATGGGTGGGCGTTTGAGGCTTGTATCCAAAGGCAATTGAAAATTAAATGCCCCTTGGTTCTTACCGACGGTTGTCCGGTTTATCGGAAAATGCCTGCCCAAGGTAGGTTGGTGATCGCTTTCCGGGGGAGGCGTTCCTGATGTTTATAAGTCCCAACGGCTCGTAGTCCTACGATGAATCTGATGGTTCTCCTCTAAAAGACTTTGAACAAAATATGCTATAAATGCGGCCCCGAGATGGCGTTAAAGATTTTGGACCTCCGCTCAATTTTTCTGTGTACCCCATCAAGTCAGCTTGCTCCCCAGTGCGGGCGGGACGACCGTTGTGAGATGTCCGTCGAAATTATTACAGGTTTAAAAGGACTGGTGTTCTCTAACAAAAGTTTTCAGATAGAGTATTCTTCGCATTCGATGACGAAAGCTTTTTTCGCCTTTCGTTTTCGACACGAATGCAACAGTTGAAACACTTTACTCTGATTGTCTACGAAATCGACAGCAACATGCAACCTGTTAACAACAGCCAAGACTGTCTTTTGGCTCTCGATCTTCGCGACTGCGTCAGAGAGAAGTGCAATGAGATAGTTTAGTAATAAGATAGCTAAAAATGCGACTACCAACAAATGCATGAATATCAGAATGTTTGGTACTTCCGACGTGTTCTGACCCATATTCTTTATGTTCACCATGTTTAACATGATCAAGAATGTTGAGTAGAGGCTGTCCACCGAGTATCCAAGTCGTTTGAGACAGTAGTACTTGGCGATGGATCGAATTCCTTCAGAGAAGGAGACAAAGAACACGGCAAATATCGAAAGAAAGGCGCCAAATATACCGAGGCAACAGAACACACCAGCGACAACGTGTCCAACACTGGACAAAGCGGGTATAACCTGGATCTGCTGGAGCAAATCCCACCAAAGCATCATTTGAACGAACACCCTGTTCCAGAGTAGGTACTCCCCGAGAGAGCCACGGCGGCAGTTTGGTATCAGAAGTGGCAGGATGACATGTAATAAGAGTGCAAGATCTCGTAGTGCCTGTAGCCCGGCGCATATCCAGTTCTGGATTACCGGACAGTCGTGTTGCAGAAGTAGTGGTCGTTCCAATCTATCCAGCCCGTTAGGATGCAGTTTGCGAACTTCTAATTGATTTATGATGGCTGCGGTAAAGAAGACGAACGATAAGAACGCCCATCTAGCCGAGGAATCCACGCTGGAAGTGATATTTCCTCTTGTTTCACATGCTTGGAATTCACCATGGTCTTCGGTTATTGCAAAGCCAGCAATTAAAAGGATTGTGATCAAGAGCGGAACGAGGAGATGCCATTTTCCCTTTCGAAGTTTTATCGCCACCCATGTTTTTATGAGTGGTAACTGTACAAGTTCTTTCACCTCTTCCTTGTCAAGGTCTGAAAACAGCATTTTTTTAAGGAACACGAGTGGTGAGACATGCCTACGACTATTCGGACCCGTAGACTCGTATTCTGACAGATCGTAACACACACGGCGTGCTATCGGAGATTCTTCGATAACAGTTCTGTGCACGCCGTCAGTCTCAATGATGTGCCTGAACAGTGAATACGTCCCAAGTCTCGCCGCTAGCTCCAGTGGGCGTAGACCGTCCACGTCTTCTAACAACAGCAGCTTCGTTCTCGTTGAAACTGATGACAACTCCATTATTGTATCGTACATTTTACAAAGGCCCCTTTCCTTTTGGGGGTTGAAAGCTGCTAACCAGATCAAAGCGTGGACAACGTTATCTCCCTCGGCATCAGCAACCGCGATATCTGCTCCATTCTCTACTAAGAGATGCAGCGACTCGACGTCCCCTTGCAAAGCCGCTAGGACAAACGGAAGAGAAAATCTGGAACATCTTGATCCATAACTGCGGTCATTCCCATTGTATCGTTTTACCGGCGAAGCATCCTGCGTGACCAATGGCCGATTCAGAAGTTCGCTCAATTTTTCCGGGGCATTGCCCAGTAACAACGCAACGTCGACAGACTGTTTTGTTTTTATCGCATGAAGAAGCAGTCTTCGCCACCCATCCAACTTCTCATCCTGCGCCTCCCATGCAGTAACAATTCTGGGGCTTGGATCCATTTCGCTTCTATGAACTACAAAATCGGTAACGGACAGTTTTAACTTGATGCAGGCTGTTGAAATTGATAATTGTCTAAATGTATTCCCATGATTGGTAAAATGTAAATGGCAAAGTTCACTACGTGACGTGACGATCGTCTAAGTTGCTTATTATCTGAGACTGTCATTACTCAACTTTTCCGTTGTATCCAGTTGTTAAATTGCCCTTCCACCTCTTGCTCGAACAGGAAAAGTCCACCTCAAACTTTTGCACGTGTCGTAGTTTATCCTGCCTATCTCCTCTCCGAATTTTCCGTGAAAACACGAGTGATGTATCCCATTCCTTCGAAATGTGCTTCGATTATGGATCGGTTTCTCTCAAACGCCGCTAAAGATCTTCCACAATTCGTGGCATCGCCTTCGTACGTCCATCACTGCTATTCTAACATCGTCTACCTGACCAGAGCTCGAGTTAGCTGTGCTACAGTCGCAGCATGAACTCACAAATGACGTCATTTGCCCTTGCATTCAATGCTTCCAGCGCTGTCCTCTATTTGAGAAATGATGAACAGTGATTTGTAAACAAGGCAAACGTCAAACAACGTCGTATTATTGACTCCTAATGAATTGGTCCAGTACGATATCATCATCTATTTCAACATCCATCGTATTTGTATTTCAACATCCATGCATCGTATTTGTATGGGGTCTTGTGTTGGCATTAGTCGGCGATCATCCTGTTATTGCCGTGGATGTTGATGATGATGATGATTTGTCACTCCGCTAATGAAGGCATTAGTGTGAATGGACACCATTTCGCAATAAGTACCGGTATAGTTTCAGAAAATTATTTTAGAACTACCTCTCTTTGTGGCAACCTGCCGACAGCCAACAGCATATGAGGCAACTTTTCTTGAAAGCATTAAAACATTTTGTAGAAAGCAACAAAATTACCCTCCGGGGAGATGTTGTCAATGGCAAAAATTGGCTCTTGCGCGCAACTCCCATCGAACGTGTTCGATCTTTATTGCTCGATATCTGCTCGTGGTAGGCAAGACGCCTTGCTTTTCACCGGACCGGCGCAATGCTTGTTGCTCGCTGCTGCAATGCGTCCTGTGCTTGGGCTGCGGGCTTTCGGGAACGCTATCATTATTTCAGGCGTCCTGATTGTGATGGTATGAAAGATAAGAAATCGTCGGTTCGGGACTGAACTCGGTCGGATGTAGGCTATCCATCAAGCAGAAAAGTCCTGAAATAGTCTTCTCCAGACGCAAGCAAAATTGCATCTTTGTGGAAATTATTGTTCCTATTCATGAGGTTGTCTTCGTTTCAGATGTGACCCTGCCTGTGTGTGTCCAAGGGGTCAATATGAAGACGGCGGAAAGTGCGTTAATGACTGCGGATGCGTCTACAAGGGCAAAACCTATAAGTCCAATGATGTTGTTGAGCAAACTCGGTGCCAAAAATGGTAGGATTTAAAAACATCTTCAACCACCTGTCCTCATTATCTCACGCATTAAAGCCACACTGTAATGAATTCAGAAAGTGCTTACGTCCTCCAGCGTTAGTGGAGTAGTGTAAAATGTACTATGCTCTATCTGAATACATTAGTAAGAGCTCTTCCTGCAGTTTTTTCAACGTGTGCTGAAAACTAGGGCTTGATTCTTTGAAGTACGTATATGTCAAGCATTTTGGGGACCTTCACATGGCTATGAGACGTCTACCAGCACTCTTCTAAGACTTTGAAAATACCGTAAAATTCAAAACAGAGGGGCTTTAAAAATTATATTTGGCGAAATCCCTGATGGGTTCATTATCGAACTCCATTATCTAAAAACTTTACTTTACACGTTAAGTCGTCAGCTTCATTATGTGGTCATATCTATACTGCAGCATCTGCACAGATGGTACTATCAACTGCCAACATGCGTGTAGCGATTGGAATAAATGGGGACCTTGTTCAGTGAGTTGTGACAATGGCTGGAGGAAGAGACGGAGAACGTGTATCACCCACTTTAACGGAACCGAGAGTGAACCTTGCCTCGAGAGCGAGGAAGAGAAGGAAGCGTGCATAAAGAAACCATGCAAACGTAAGTTGATGAAAAGTTGGATGGCCTTACACAATGCGTTAACTCTTTCCCTGCCAAAGCACATGTGTCAATTTGATGACCTATACAATGTACAGATATGTATGTACATTCAATTGGAAGGTACAGAAGGAGAAAGAGGTAAAAGCATGTAGTAGTCATTTTTCATATGACCCATATCATGATGTACATGTACGGTACGAGGGCTTTGTGAAACATAACGTAACGTACTGTTTCAGGCAAGTGCAAAATGACTCCATGGAGTGAGTGGTCACCCTGCAGCCAGACGTGCGGTGATGGCACAAGCAAGAGAAAAAGGCAAACTGTGTCAAACCAGCAGCCGGACATAGACGCGTGTAAAGGACGGAAGACTTCAGAAGAAAAGAAATGTCCTTTACCACCCTGCAATAAAAGTATGTCGTCATGAGCGTCTTTCCACCTATCCCCATTCTTTTGATATCACTTTGGCATTAGTGAGGTTTCGCAAATCTGACGAAACACAAAGTACGAAATACAAAATTCAACCCCATATCCAGGACATAATATATTTCTGGAAATAGTTGCTAAAGTTAAAGTTAAAGTTTGGGTTTATAGTCTGATATCATCAACGGTAGAGGTGTCATCCGGCTTCACACTTTAACCCCAGTCTATCATGAAACCTTTCAGTAGAACTCTGATGAGCTGCTCATTCAGCGCTACAATCTGAGCTTTTCCGACCGGTACCCATTTACAATGTATACACCTGGGTCACGTGGAGAGAGGCCAGTGAGGCAAAGAGACCTGCCCAAAGTCTCACGCTCAGTGGGATTCTAACCCGGGGCCTTCCGAGACCCGACGATATTTGTGGCACCAACCATCTCCTGAAATACATTATGTCACGGAAATGAAATCCAATTTCGTATTTCGTATTTGCGAAACCTCACTCTTTGGGAGGTTGAGATCAGCGACTTACTAGTATCGCGGATCTTTATACATGTACGTATACTGATCGAAATGTACACAAAAGTTGTCCTCGTTGTACAGAATTCTATCCGTATACGTACATGTATAAGGATCCGTGATAAGTCGCTGATCTCAACCTCCCCATTATCTTCTTCTATATCACTGAACTAGAAACAATCTCTTAAAGATAATGTATCACGAATATTTTCGCGGGCCACGAAAATCATTGTTTATTTACATTTTGTTTGTTTATGTCTAGTCTTTCTTTGTCTTATGAGTAATTTATTGGAGGCATACCCCTCTAGAAATTCTTTTGATACCGAAAGAATTCAATTTGGTGGGTTGGCATGTTCCAAAAGTCCAAAATAACATAATGTAAACATCGATGTTTACAAACATTGAATGTAAACAATGAAGTCGTGATACATTATCTTTAAGTGATCGTGGAACTATGCGCCTTTATGCGGTGCACCCGACTGCCATCTGTTGTTCTTCGAAAGAATCACCAGCAGTTTATGCTGTTTACCTACTCTTGATGATCTTTTACTTGACAGAACTTGACATTCTTTCATTGTTCTTTTATATAGAATACCATACAAATAAATATTCTATTTACTTTTTTCAGCATGTGCACAAAACGAAGAACTCTCAAACTGCTCAAACAAGTGCCCATACAAATGTGAACACAACACTCGGAAGAATTGCATTTTTGAGGGGTGCAAAAGAGGCTGCAGATGCAAGGCTGGTTTCCTCCTACAAGATGGTAAATGTGTTAACAGTAGTGACTGTAATTGCCCATTCGACATGAGTAAGTTCAGTACAACTCTAGCAGTTGTAAGCACACGAACTACGAAGGTTCCAGAAGAGAAAAAGACACCTGTAAAGCCAGGATTGACTACAGGAGTAAGGCCAGGTGCTACAACGGCTACAAAACCAGGCGGAACGACGGTGGAAAAACCAGGAGCAACCACAATCAAGCCAGGTAAAACTACTGGCCGACCAGCTGCAACAACAGTTCAACCAGGATTTACAACAGGTGGAAAACCTCGCGTCACAACTGCAGGAATACCTGGGGCAACAACGAGAAGACCAGCTTTTACAACAGGTAGGAAACCAGGCGCTACTACGAGAACGACACTACACGCTACTACACGTGGGAAGCCAGCTAGAACAACACAATGGCCTGCCTTCACNCCTCCTACAAGATGGTAAATGTGTTAACAGTAGTGACTGTAATTGCCCATTCGACATGAGTAAGTTCAGTACAACTCTAGCAGTTGTAAGCACACGAACTACGAAGGTTCCAGAAGAGAAAAAGACACCTGTAAAGCCAGGATTGACTACAGGAGTAAGGCCAGGTGCTACAACGGCTAGAAAACCAGGCGGAACGACGGTGAAAAAACCAGGAGCAACCACAATCAAGCCAGGTAAAACTACTGGGCGACCAGCTGCAACAACAGTTCAACCAGGATTTACAACAGGTGGAAAACCTCGCGTCACAACTGCAGGAATACCTGGGGCAACAACGAGAAGACCAGCTTTTACAACCGGTAGGAAACCAGGCGCTACTACGAGAACGACACTACACGCTACTACACGTGGGAAGCCAGCTAGAACAACAGGATGGGGATGGCCTACCTTCACAACACGTGGGAAGCCAGCTAGAACAACACAATGGCCTGCCTTCACAACACGTGGGAAGCCAGCTAGAACAACACAATGGCCTGCGTTCACAACACGTGGGAAGCCAGGTAGAACAACAGGATGGCCCACCTTCACTACACGTGGTGTACCAGGTAGAACAACAGGATGGCCCACCTTCACTACACGTGGTGTACCAGGTAGAACAACGGGATGGCCCACCTTCACTACACGTGGGAAGCCAGGTAGAACAACAGGATGGCCCGCATTCACTACAGGTGTGAAGCCAGGTAGAACAACAGCATGGCCCGCCTTCACTACACGTGGTGTACCAGGAAGAACAACAGGATGGCCTGCCTTCACTACACGGGGGAGGCCAGGTGCTACAACTGCAAA
>NMRB01001172.1:185340-205258 GCA_002633025.1 Notospermus geniculatus
AAGGTTTCACCACCTACAACTAAACCAGGCAAACCAGAGGTTACCCCACGTACAACTAAACCGGGCAAACCAGAGGTTACCCCGCCTACAACTAAACCAGGCAAACCAAAGGTTACACCGGCTACAACTAAAGCAGGCAAACCAAAGTTTACTCCACCTACAACTAGACCAGGCAAACCAGGAACTACCCCTTCAACAGCCAAACCAGGCAAACCATCTGTGTCTCCCCCGACACCATTCACGGGTAGGCCAACTCCACCTGTGCCCAGGACAAGGCCTCCAACGACAACATTAAAGGGAATCCCATCCGTCTCCATAAAATCTTCCCCAAGACCAACAGTTGTGGTAACTACCCCGCCATCAGAGGTACCACCAGGGCACTGGATCATCGTTGGATGCTCAAACTGGTAACTGTAGCACGATTTGTTCTTTTCATTTTTGTGAGCCTTAAAACGGAATTGCCTATTTGAATTTATGCTCTTATAACTGTGTGACCCTTGACATCCTTTTTGTTTTAGTACCTGCGATCCAGCTCTTGGGCTCGATTGCCATGATGTGAATTGTACAGAACCGAAGGAGTGGAACTCGTGGTCACCGTGGTCGTCTTGTTCTGCCACGTGTGGAGAAGGTTCGAAGAGATTCCGGTCGAGGTGAGGGAAAAACATTGGAAGAATACTCCACTCCTTAAGCCAGCCAGCCAGCATCCTTGCAAATTTACATGTGCATGTAGCATCAGCGGTGGAAAAATGCCTTTCAGAAGTTTGCCTCGTTTTTCACATGGGCCGCTCTTACATAACCTGTTACAAACTTTTACTCGTCATCTGTGATTTTGCACGAATCTGTAATGTGAAGACCGAACTTTGCAGTCTTCGACTGTTCCCATATGGCGCGTTTACACTGCACAGATTTCTGCCGTGCCGTACTCGGTCCGGACCGAGACCACCTCTTCTTGCGGGACTCGGCCCACTTGAAACTGGCATGGTGCCAGGCCCTCTCAACCTGTTTACACTGCCACTTTTTCTGCCGAACCGTACTCGGTCCGGACTCGGCACGGATGATTTTTGGCAGTGTAAACGAAAAAGGAACGCATATAGCCTATAGTTCCTTTTTTCGGGTTTTGAGTCGAAAATGAGGAGTGAAAAATGAAAAGTCGGGTTCATTTCTGTGTAACAGAAGTCTTACATGTAAATACTTGCTTGCTTTTATAGAAAATGTGAGGGCGATCCTGCGAGACCTGCCTGCGTGGGTTTGAGTTACGAAGAGGAGCGCTGCAAAGTCGACCACTGTCCTTGCAAGATGGACATGAAAGTGGTCAAGGATGAATTAGGAAAGAGGGTCTTCCCAGATGCTTGGGTTGATGATGATGGACAGCCGGGAAGGACAGAAGGTGACAGGACTGTGAACGAAGGAGACGTACTTGACGAAGGGGTTATAGTTCATGTGTATTGCAACAACTGGTGAGCTAAAAACATAAACGATTGTATTCGGCCTGAAATCCCAACTGAGAGTTCGTTTCATAACCACAGGCAAGCCAATGAGGACCAAAGCTTTTGTTGGTACAAAGATTTTTTTTTTCGGCAGAAACACCGTCTTGGGTATCTGGCTGAACGCGAGGCAAATCACTGTACATGGGCTACTTTTCTGGGACAACACAATTACCTGTATAACCCAGTGTTCCTTGTGAATGATTAAAGCCAGTACTGTTTGTATTTCAGCACTTGCCATGATGAAGGTATCATCAAATGTACTAAGCTAAAATGCAAGGGTGAGTAGTCCTCAACAAAAGATACAATGTACATGCAATTGAATTACGAGAAAAGATGGCGTTACGACAAAACATTGCGTTATTACGAGATTTGAACCTTGTTTTCACTACATATCCGGGCTCAGCACGGGCTTTTTGCGTTTACAGCTATGAATCGCCGTGTCTAAATAAAGCCCGGGCTTTTAAAAACACTGCTTCATGAATGTTTCTCTTCGCTGCAGAATGTGAATGGTCTACTTGGTCACGCTGGACTCCTTGTGACAAAACCTGCGGTGGTGGTATTTCTACCAGGCGCAGAAGATTTACACCAGGGGGATGGGCCAGCAAGCCATGCCGTGGTCCCATGGTGGATGGAAAGCAGTGTAACACACACCTTTGTGAGGGTAAGCCGGTCATTTTTGTCCGTTCTCGGCAAAACGATAGCACCATCATGTTAAAGCAAATGGCTCGTGGGGTTTGTTGACATGTCCTCAAATCAAGCGCCGTTTTGAGAAAAAGGCGAAAGAAGGATTTTAGTTTAATGGAAAATGCATTAGACAGCCAAACTTCGGAGGCGTATTCTGCAAAATCTACCACTTCGAAATCAATGTGAATAGTACAAATGTACATGTTGACCGACTGAATTTGAAACTGTCATTAACCCATTTTAACAAATTTTTAATGGAACCTCGTTCCCAGGTGCACGTTCGCATATTTGCACAGGTTTGCCTATGACTGGAGCACGGCTTTGCCTGGAGACTAGGTTCACTCTCTATGGGAGGTACCACCAAAAATCAAAACAACCCTGCGAGCAATTCGCTTTAAGTTGCCTTTCCACTACCACTTTGACACTTGGGTAAAAAAGATCAACACGGTCAAAAGTACTGAAGGTCTTAGTGTAGATGATGATTCATCTTTACCAATTACAATTTAAAATCCTATGGATTTTTTTCTTACAGTGAATGGCGGATGGACCCCGTGGGGAACCTGGGGACCATGTTCGTCCGACTGTAATGGCGGTATCAAGGAAAGGTACAGAAACTGTTCCAACCCACCTCCAGCGAATGGCGGGACATACTGTTACGGGAATGGCACTGAAATCACGGAGTGTGGCGAGAAACCTTGCAAAGGTAAAGCCTTGTTCACACTGGCGGTGCGGTGTGAGACGCAATTTTCGCTCCTCGGGAACTTTGCGAAAACACTATTGTTAAGACTGTTCATGTTTGCAGTAACAACTGCAGATCTCCAAATATTAAAAAGGTTTGATTTACACAAAACAATGTACTGACATAAACTCATGGGACGATTGGGTCGAGGTGCGTTTCGGCGATTCCCCCGAGAACCTAAAGCTGCCCGAGACCAAAATCATGCGACCACCGACGAGACTGGGGACCACGACGTCGCAGGCAACCATCGGGTGCGAGGTCGCTCGCCGACCACACTTGCGACCATTTCATTGAACCATCCGCAAACGACTGACGACCTCCGGAAGCGACTGAAGTCGCCGGCTATTGTGGCGTCGCATCGGAATCGTTTGCGGACGAAAGTTCCATCGTTTTTGTACAGGTCGACTAGTTGCAAAGTTCAGCCTGTGACTTTTAACAATTCATCAGAATGAAATCGCCATATATCTCCTTGCAGGTAACTGCACAGACGACAAAGTCTGGGATGAATGTTCGAACAAGTGCCCGCTGTCGTGCCGAGACTTCAAACCAGGCACTACCTGCATTGATGGCGAAGCCTGTACACCCGGATGTCGGTGTAAGCCAGGGACACTGGAGCACAAGGGCAAATGTGTGAAGACTTGCCCATGCTTCCATAAGAATAAAGAGATTCCCGTTGGAGAGACGGTCAAGGTGGACAAATGCAAGAAATGGTAAGCAACTGAACGAGACTATCAGGAAAACAGGCTACTGCAACGTCGGTTATGATAACATATCATTAACACGTTGTCTCTTTGTTGAGGAGCCACGGTGGTGTAGTGGTTCGGGCCTCCGACTAGCGGTCAGAGGGTCCCGGGTTCGAATCCCACTGGGCGTGAGACTTTGGGCAAGTCTCTTTGCCTCACTGGCCTCTCTCCACCCAGGTGTATAAATGGATACCGGTCGGAAATGCTCGGATTGTAGCGCTGAATGAGCAGCTCATCTGAGTTCTACTGAAAGGTTTCAGGATAGACTGGGGTTAAAGTGTAAAGTCGGATGACACCTCTACCGTTGTTGAGCCGTTGTTGATATCAGACTATAAACCCAAACTTTAACTTTTCAGTAAATGTGAAGAGAACGGTGACGTTAACTGTACACAGGAAGACTGCGATGGTAAGCTGGCCAAAATCGAGCAATCATGTACCATAATTATTGTAGTGTAACATGCACTTTGATTCATGGCGTAGTAAAGTCTGCTAAGTTCTAAATGAGCTGATGACACTTCAGGTATTGTACCTCCAATCGGTCCCTTCCACTCACATATCTTTCCTAAGCATACATTCAAAAGGTCTCGAAATGTGTAATACGTTCGACGTCCTATTTCAGTGGACTGTGGTTACTCTCCGTGGAGTACATGGTCGCAATGTAGCCAAACCTGTGGAGCTGGCGTAAAATCAAGAGCGCGGTAAGTACGACGTACGAATTATTAGTTGGCGCCGAGATCAGCCTTCAGACTTCTAGCCTCGTTTCACTGCCAGTGGCAACTTCATGAAAACTGATAACTTATAGGTCTACCCAATTGTCATGGATCGTAGAGAAACCCTGTCATATGATTTGGAAACTGTCGTCGCTATTTTCAGTGATCCGAATCTCCCACCTGCCAAAGGCAAAGGTAAGCCGTGCACCAACAGCACGCAAGACAAGAAGCCATGCAACAAAGGACCTTGCCAGTGCGTGGACGCCAAAGGTAACAATGTTGATGTTGGCGAGATGGTAGAGTCCGACAACGAATGCGAAGTCTGGTAAGGTTCGAGACCTCTGTGATCAATGCTCTTGAATTCTATTTCGATAATACAGCTTAGCATGTATGGGTATTGATGTCACTTCCAAGTTTTTTCTAAGTTTTCTCTTTTCCATGTGACCATTGCCTTTTAGGCTACCTCCCCTTTTAGCTACGTTTCGGCAGCTCGGGATCCTGAGGGATTTGTTGCATTTTGGGTAACAGGGACATGGTCTGCAGCCGATACCCTTTATTACCTGTATCAGGTCAAAAGGTAGTCCCACCTTGACAAGATTGGAACATCCTCACCTGTAATTTGCAACCAACGCTTCTTCTTCGTTCAACTAGGCTGGCCTTAACATACAAATTCCTTTAAACTGCCAATTTTCTTCTAGTCCTTAACAGGTCCTCAGATTGTGGTGTAGAAGGTTGGTCCATCTGGCCAAAAGTAGGGTCTCCGCGTCCTCCATATTGGACAATCCTGCAGATTATGGTGGTGGCGTGATTTTTTTGTCTTGGTTAAGGAGGGTATTTCTGGGTAGGTCTCCCAGTCTCTTTCCATAACTGTTGTTCTGAATAGAACGAATACAGTGGAACCCCGGTCGGCGACCACCCCTATAACGCGACCACCCCGGAAAGACGACCCGTTTTCAATTGTCCCGATTGGTTTTCTCTTCATTTCCCTTTGGAGAGTTTCACTAACGCGACCACCCCGCTATCCGGACCGCGACCACAGCTTTGGCTGTCCCAAGCGGCAATTAGCACCTCGGTAACACGACCACCACAACCTAATTAGGGATCTGATTGTCAAACAAAGGCGAGTCAGCAGCGCGTGTGTACCAAGCAGTACCAATGCTTACATGGCATATGTCATGCGCATGACGGTTGCGGTCATACACGCAGGCCTAAGAATGAAACATGTGACGGGCGCAATATTTGCGTGGAGTTCATCATTTCCATACCTGCCGGTCGTCCATCCTAGGAGTCGCAGTGTCGGTGTACTATCTGCTTACTAGTATCAGGTCAGGTTGGAAATGGTCTAGTCTGGTTTATTAAATGAAACATGGATAAAAAAGAAAATATGACCCTCAGTATAGGCACTCATCGGGTCGATTTCGGTAAGGCGACCACCCCGCTAACGCGACCACTTTGGATCTGTCCCGTGGGTGGTCGTGTTACCGGGGTTCCACTGTACTGTAAAACATTCATGGATATACCGTGTACAAAACCAAAGTCGTCTCCGAATTTCGCAAATTTTCGACTCCAACCGGGGTCTTCCTCAGACACTTTCTAGTAGGCCTAGAGATCCCACAAGTGATTCACTTCTGGGATCACTACTAGAACGGGATCTCTACCTTCACTTCTGGGATATCTACTAGAAAGTGCCTGAGGAAGACCCCGGTTGGGGTCGAAAATTTGCGAAATTCGGAGACGACTTTACGTTTACTATCATTTTGTGTGTGATTTTTTTGTGCTCTATGTTGGATATGTGTACAAAACCAAGATGGTATGTCATCTGATGATTTATTTTTCAGTTGGTTGTCTCATAGCAACGATACTCAATGTCCAACAGTTCCTCGATGCAATGTTCCCTTTCTCAACGTAACTCTCATCTTTCAGCAAATGTGAGCCCGACCTTCAGATGAGATGCTATCCAAATGAGGACGCTACAAGTAGGTTTATTAAGAGCATTAACACCCTCTTCTTATGCGACATCTTGAAGAAGATAGGGCGCCTCCCTTGAATTTACACTGAACGACTCGCCCTAAAGTACTGTGGCCACCCCCTCTTTAAGCCAAAAGTCCCGGGATTCCCCTATTAAATAGCCTACTAATCTACCGACTCCCCCTTTAAATGTATCAGAAGACCTACCCGTGAAATGTACATAGTACCTATCAGCAGACTGCCAGCATTCAGAGGATCTCTTCCTATCAGAAGACATCCGCGCAATTAATGCCCATCAGCACTGCACAGACCACCACATTACATGTATGTGGCTACTCAGGCCACTGGATCAACGAACGTGGACATTGGCTGCATCAGGACACGAAAAGTCCCAAGCGGTGTAAAATCGATTACGTACAGGCCCCAAGGATTTCCCTCTAAAAAATCACATCCCTTGGCGAATTTTTTGGCAATTTCACCCGCTATACTCGTACACCTTCATCCGAGTAATCACCTCGTGTAGGGAACACCAAGTGAGCAGAACATGGTACCGGTCTCTGGAAGGAGTGACACAAAAAATACCGTGTTCTCTCTTATTGTTACAAGATTAGTTATGGCAACAGTGGTTGGCTGCAAAATAGTCGTACATGTACATGTACATGTAGCTTACCTTGAGTTGTACGTGAATCTTCTTGGCTAGCGCTGTCGACGTCGGCCTGCTCTGCTTGCTTCCACTTAAATGGCAGATCGCTACTTGTATGTCATCTTGAAGCAGCCCCAAAGTCGTATAAAAGAGATCTAACATCTTTCAAAATGCTGTAAGATACATGCCCTAGTGCACACTCCTCGTCTTGCAGTCGACGGCGCCTGGGGAGAGTGGGGAAGATGGACCCAATGCACGAAAACTTGCAACGGCGGTATGAGAAGGCGGACTCGGATGTGTGATAATCCTAGTCGAGCTTGTGAGGGGTCGCCGTGCAAAGGTCTGTATGCCGAAGAGGAAACATGCAATGAGGAAGGCTGTCCTGGTACGTATTACAGCCACGTGTTCAAACTTTACCGCATGGCTGATACCTTGCTGGAGCTTGGGCAAGAAATTGCTTGAGAATGGGCCATTTTGGGGTTGCCTTGCTTGAGCATGATACACTTTAAAAGATTTGGCAAGTGGGGTATTGGCCGTTGGGGCGGCAAGCTCATCATCTTCACTACTGATACTACATGTAGCATTCAAATCGGTCATGGTCCCGTAACTATATTGTTCTGCACAAAACCGAATGGCGCATAATGTCCTTCAGGAAAGGGCTGTGATTGGTCAGCTAGCATTGGCGGTAAAACACTACAGAATCAAATGGCATATGGCGCGAGCGCTGCCTGAGCAGACGATAGTCAACAAACGCGGTTGGAAAATGCATTTTGTCAAATTGGGGAACAACTTTTTTGAAGAGCTTCACATTGGGGGAAATGCATGAGATTACACACAGCTCGCGGGAGTGCGGGAGAACAGGTGTAAATGCGTGAGACTCCCTCGAAATGCGTGAGACTTGGCAGGTCTGGGCTGGATAATTCGAAAGCACAGGAACCTGTCATATACATGTATCGTGTATCGAGTTGATGAAATCCGAGGAAATCATAAAAAATGGGACGCTATCGACGTTAACCTGTCGGTGACTTTGCGCCTGTAGAACCTCTCTTTCTTCACAGTACCGTGCAAGTGGCGGGCCTGGTCTCGTTGGGGCGAATGTAACCCGAACTGTGGTGATAAGGCAGTCATGACGAGAAACAGGACATGTGAATGTAAGGGAGGAAAGAAAGGCAAAGACTGCGAAGGGGAGCCGAGCGAGAGCCAGCCTTGTCTAAACGCAAAGGTAAGAGAGAGAACTGATGCTTGATTCAAATCTTCTGCAAAGCTGCGTGGAAAAGTGGTGGTTTTTTGTGCCACGGATGCCAGGAAAAGGCATATTTGCCATTTTGTCAACTAATTGTTACTCAGACAACGACGCATTAAAAAATTTTCTGGGGACCCCCTTTCCGGAAATCCTGGATCCGCCTCTGTGGAAGTTCACTTTCTATCCCTTCGCCAGGCTATACGGTCCCTACCGCTCGCTACATACATGTACAATGACAAGTGAGAGGGGTGGAGCATTTGCATTGAGTCTGATGGTTCAGCTAGCTCCCCGCCATTCACCTGCAGCTCCTTGGGGCGTCGTCACACATAATCACCACTATATAGGCATTTCCTTGAAAAAATCATTGGGTTTCTTTTTAGAAATGTCCGAAGAACTGCACTGTTACTGAATGGACCACGTGGAGTAAATGCGATTATCCGGATGAGTGCAGCCCCGGGGAAAAGAGCCGATCGCGAGAGGTCAAGTCACCCCCGGAAGGTGACGGTGACGAATGTCCACCCCTTGGGCAAAAGAAGATATGTAATCCAAAGAAGAACTGTACAAGTAAGCACTCGGATACTTTTTCTTCCTCAAAGCGATTTTGATATTAGTCAGTGCCCTTGCGAAAATCCGCGCAGGGGGGAAATGTATACGTGCGTGTACTGTACATTGGACCACGAATGCACACCCCTCGATGATCTTGGCAAGGGGTTTGTATGGATTTAATCTGTTCCAAATAGGTACCAGTATTTTGATATTCCTCAGTGTCCTTGCGAAAGGCCGCGCAGGGGGAAATGTACGTGCGTGTACTGTACATTGGACCACGAATGCACACCCCTCGATGATCTTGGCAAGGGTTTGTTTGAATTAGGCTGTTCCCAGTGCGACTTCCTGTGCGACTGAAGAATGAGTTTCTCGATTTCTTGTTCTCTCAGAATGCAAGGAGCCTTACGTGCACTCAGACTGTGCGAACAAGTGTGATCAGACCTGTGATGATAAACGTGGACAGAAGCAGTGTGAACAACCCACGAAGTGTGAACCAGGGTGTAAATGTCCTGAAGGACAGGTAGGTTATGTCTTGCTTGGAGAACTTAAAGACGAATTAAAGTTTGCGTGGGATGCTCTTATCAGCCAGGGCCCGGTTGCAGAAAAGCATACTAGGCGTAGTATCATTCTATCTCCTAGTTGGGTTCTGACTTCTGCGTTTGTATACGAAGTTAGAAGCCAATTAGGAGATAGAATGATACTACGCCTATAGTATGCTTTTGTGCAACCGGGCCCAGGCGTTCAGTGTACTGTTCACTGCCAAAGCAAGGCGGCGAATTGGGATTGACGGTGAACTGAAGACGTGAACCTTCTACATCTGCTTACATATACAGTATGTTTAAACGAAGCTGTCGGACAGCCTGGAAGCGTTTAACGAGGCTTTAATCATCACTCTACTTTGTATTCTTCTGTTCAAGGTCCGTAATGATGGTACTTGTGTCCCGGTTCACAACTGTGGCTGCAAATGGGACGTTTCCAGGTTAGGCCCCAAACCTCCTGAGGTGCCCGATATTGTTGGAAAGGGATCCGTCATCGGAGTGGCATGTAATAACTGGTAAGGTTAATACGTGCTTTTGGGCTCCTTTAATGAACTTAATAAAATCTTGGTAGCAACTACAAATGGTTAAGACTCGATTAAAATGGCACATACGGCCTGAATGTAAAAAGAACCATTTTATTCCAGCACATGTGATGGAATCCAGTGGAACTGCACAGTGAAGACTTGTGACGGTGAGTTTTCGCAGGAATGAGTATTCCTTTGGAGAGCTGTGCTGAAATAGAGAAAAATGTTTTTCTCTTTTCAATGCAGTTGTTTCTTTTCCAATATTCAAATTAGGCTACTCTGCGTGGTATTTTTCCCGGTCCGAATCGTTTGGGGGCATTTTTCTGTCTGCCCGCGTTTGCTACTGCAGTTGATTGGTATCAGATGGTTTTCTTGTGTGCATTGGACGTATTAAGTTTGTACATGTGCTGTACACACTCATGCATCCATGGCTATTTCTACATGTAGGTAGCATGTGTACATCAAATAATGCTCCAGTTTTCACCATTTTGTACTTCCAGTGGACTGTCAGTGGGGCAAATGGATGAAGGATGGTCCTTGCTCTCAGACTTGTGGTTCGGGCAAGCAGGTTCTCAAGAGGGAGCCCAAGGTACAGAAACAGTACAACGGAGCTGATTGTGTTGGTAATGACACGAAGACAGAACCGTGCTTCAAGAATCCATGTCGTAAGTACACGAAATCCTCACCTTGACTTCCTACAGCATTTTCAGGGGGACAGCCATTTTCTTTTTCTAAACTAGGCCTGCATGTAAGACGATTTCTCTTGTCTTACAGCATGCGAAGACGAGAATGCTGTCTGGGACAACACGACGAGATGCGAACAGACCTGTGAGGGAAGACAAGAGGGCGCTCTCATCAAGGACAACTGCATGGAACACTGCAAGTGCAAGGAGGGATACTACAGGGACACCAATGATAAATGTGTCAACGGCAGGACCTGCGACCAGTGTGTCATTGATGGTCAAGTCAAGGAGGTATGGATATTCATTTAATAGTCAAGAAGGTTAGAAGTTGATGAAGTAAACAGTGCCACTGTACATGTATGTTGATAAGGTTAGTGGGGAATTTGGTTTTAGAGATCATACACCCTTTCAAAATATGATGCCTACAAAGTTACACCAGTGACATATGTGTGATTCTTTCAGCCTGGCACTACTTGGAAGAAAAACGCCTCATCCAAGACTTGTGAATGGTGTGAATGCAAGGACAGTAAAGTCTCCTGTAAGGAGGTCTGCAACAAGAAAATCAAATGCGCTGAGGTAGGTTTGATTTGGGAAGTGGGCTAAAAGGTGTAAATAACGTCTAATCCTATGGAAAGGGTAGGTACCCAGTACTAGGGCTACGGCTGCCTGTAAGGGTCAGGGGTTAGGAGTTAGAGTTAGGATTACAAGTAGGCTTTAGGGGTCAGGGGTAGGAGGCCATGTATCAAGGGTTCAGAGTGGAAGACATTCACCCCTTCGTTGGGCTGGCCACTCATTTAGTATTTCTTTTGTGGTATATTTTATCCTAATGGATGTGGAACTTTGAATTGCTTGCTTTATAGGGCGAGAAGAGAGTTCTGATTGAAGGCACCAAGTGTTGTTACCGCTGCAAACCCGTTGGTATGTACATTTTTGCAAAAAAAACATATTGTTACTGTATCGTTGTCATTCAGTTTTAAGAACACTCTGGAAAGTATTTATTTTGACAAAGCATACGTACATATAGCAGCCCTTGAGGCTTGATACAGGATTTTGGTATTTCAACGGGAGTTTTTCATTCTAGGGAAGAACAAGACGTGTCACTTGGCAAAGGAGACAGTTAACCTGAAGAAATACCTGAAGAAGAATAATGTGGACCTTGGCTGTGATGTCCCTGCCGATCTGGAAGTGAAAGTCAGCGTCTGCAAAGGTCAGTCTCTTATCATCGTCATCGTCAGCAGTCAGGCTGCTGGCTGCCTCTCCTTTGGCGCTAACAGGTGGCTCTTTGGACATCTGCCTCCGAAACAGTCTCTGGAACGTGTTGATCACTAAGTGGTCAACACGTTCCAGAGACTGTTACCGTATCGCCACTAAAACACATCACTGTCCCTTGTTCTATTCCAGGTGGCTGCGGTCAGAAATCCAACTTTGTCGGAGGCTTGAAAGTCGGTGGGATGCCTCTTAAAGGTCATGCACGCTGCTCTTGTTGTACCCCAGTGTCGATGGCCAACTCAAAGAAGTTGTCCTTCCAATGTGGTGACAAGACCATTGCATATACCTTGGACGAATTCGCTGGATGCAAGTGTAACTCATGTTTGGAAGTGGGGATAGTAAAGGAATACTAAAGGAATAGGCTTGGCACGGATTGGAACATGTACGAAGCCTCACATCGTGATCTGATTTTTTTAAAACATTGACCAGAGTAAGACTTGTAATTGACGCAAACATTTTACAATTTTTAACGACATTTGGATTTTTCCCAATTTTCAACAACAGTCAATTCGACGAACGTTTTAGTAGCAATAGGTTCTTTGCAACTAAATATCATTAACCCTTTCACCGCCGAATTCACATTTATGCAAACTAGAAAGTTCAGATGGCAACACTGCTAATTCACTACCTCTGATACTTCTGCCATTCAACTGGCTCTGTTTAACAGTTTCTGGTCAAAACAACAGAGTAGAGCTTGGTTTTTTTCAACTTTTTCACTGTTTTTTAAGACAAAATGGCGGATTTTGCTACAAACCACCAAAATGTGTGGGGTGTTTTGAGAGAACTTTGCCAGGCATCATCACCATTGTAGTCACATTGTCCTGCATTCACCCAGGTAGGTGAGGGTTGGTTGCAACCTTTGCGATTTTTGAAAAAAATGGCGATGAAAGGGTTTAAGTGAAATATCAGTTCAGTAATGTGAGGCTTTGAACACTAAAACACCGGGGAAACTTGACGTGATCGGCAAGAAGATTTTATGACACTCTCCTACCTTTTTGAAATGAAATTGGGTCTCGATGTGAAAGATCACCCTGGATCCGGATTTGATAAACATATAACCATACATTCTGTCCTTGAAGGCGCTCCAAACATTCAAATGCTTTCGTTGTTCAAGGAAATCGTCAATTACTGATATTGTAACGTCTGATATAAAAAAGCAAATTTCAAGCGTTTATGGAACCCCGGTGCTTCGGACGGACCACACGGACATATTCCAGTGGTATCATAGAGTACCCCCTGGGATCGGCGACCGATCAAACTCCCACGTACACGGACTCTGATGACGGCATTTCAGTTTTTTTTCCTTTTTACCCAGTAGGTCCTCCCTATGCTTTTGAATCGGCTTCAGAGAATATCTTGTGGAATTTCATGAGAACACGACCGCGAAGAGTCTTCGATATTTCACCTGCATATCGTTTTACAATTGACTGGCTGGCCCTCGGTTAGCGGTATGACATAGACATGCTATGTGATGGCGTGGCTAAGTGTAGAACGTACAGAAGGCAGATACTAGTACACTGCCCAAGATTGACCAATGACCCCATCTACATGTACAAGATATTCTCATTAACCAGAATTGTGACGGTGTTTACATTTCACGACAAGACATTTAGGCTACTTGGTTCGGGAAAAAGTCGAAAAGGATGACGGTACTTCGGCGAAACTAATGCGGTAGGGGGCGCTGACTATCAACCAGGTTCGAGAAGTACATGTAACATGTATTTTTAGAACAGGAAAATGACTTTGGCCTCACTTTCATCGTCGTCGATGGAAACACAAAGATGGCTGCCAAGATGGTTGATGATTTTGCGTCAGGGCTGTGTATCATAAGGCCTGTTACGACCGTAAGCCTAGGATGTATGAAATGTAAGCATGTACACATTCGTATGCTTTGAGAATACAACACAGTGGAACCTCTTCATTGACTGGTGGCCTGATTACAATGGTCAGCCTGATCGGACAGATGATCAGTTTAGGGCTGAAAGTCGGTCTTCTTCCTCCTGACAGAGGTGTCCCAAATGGGAGGTTCCACTGTGTCATTTCATTCACCCACTAGATGTATCATTAAACTTATCAAGCATCAGAATTCGTCGATGTTTTTCAATTCATTTCCGAGAAAGCATCATGCAGTGTCCCGTAAGAAAACAACACAATCCTGACAAAAATAATATCCAATGGCAACCTCAAATACTAGGGAGGTTTAGAAATCAAACGTTAAACGTACACGTTAACGACAACGTTAGCTTTTACCGAAAATTCAATATAAAATCTGGTTAATGTGTAGTATGAACAATAACGTTGTCGTAAAGTTTACGTTTATCGTTTGATTTCTAAACCTCCGTATTATTGAGGGTGGGGTGTTTGCATACTACCGACGACCTAGACTAGTACCTGATCCTACCAACCTGCGCGCTGCAGTCGGACGTGGCTTGTTTGGTAGGATCAGTATTGGCCACCATTTGTGGAGGAATTTTGGCAGTGACGTCACTTGGAAATTTTATGTAGGGGCCTAATTTATGTAAATTTATTCAATTCTCAATACGGCTGGCGAACAGGAATGTAGATAGAAGGTAACCTACATTTGACCCAGGAAATCCACCAATCACGAAGGGGTTAGAAAAGGTATCAACATGATAGTTCCTGTACTAACCACCTGCGCCAGCACCGGCCAATCAGAATCACGAACGCGATAGGCACGCCGATGTAAAATAGTTAGAACCGGGTACCTGTCTACCATCGACCATCCTCGTACCCAGAGAGTCTTCACAACCCCCTTCTCGCGCTTGGTTCTCCGACCCCGGCGACATCCATGCCATTTTCGCGGGGAGCCAGCGAAACACTCCATTCCGACGAATTTAGCCAATCACAGCAAAGCTTCTATCTCGTCTTGGCCATTCCCAAAATGGCAGCTGTGAACATTTCTACAAAAATGACCCGAGATTCTTGCCATCGACTGGTGTGTGTTAGGAAACTAACTCTCGCTGGATTCTAACTTAGTCTAAGTTATTGTTCAAAGTGGGATTAGAATACGATTCGTATTACAAGCCTAAACGGCAATAATGGTCCGCTGGTAAGGGCTGAAGGTTGGGGGAGGTTCGGATCGTGGTGATCCCACCCCTGGCCGATGACGTCATTATGGGAATTTCCGGACGGGTAATGCCCCTTGCATCGTCATTATGGTGCTCACATGGCAGCGGAACCAGACAACGCGTCGAGGTAAGAATACGGTGCAGCCGTTTCCGAAAAAGATGGTGGCCTGCTAACAGTGTTGAAGGGGTAAAATGTTTTCCAGCATGAATCCTAATCCCTGGCCCTATCCCACAACCCTTGATAAGAAAATTTCACTCCGAGGAAACATTGACCGAGACTGGTTATGAGATCTTCCAAATACCGGTAGATGTTTGTGTCATCCACAGCCAGTCTCTACGGCTGCTGGACAGGTGCCCGGCAGCGGCGGAATGAGACGACGAATAATTTCCGCCGCGATTTGGAAAAAAAATCCTTGTCTTTCGAACGGAAAAAAAATAGGCCTATGTTAACGAGTTGAATAACGAAGGAATAAACGTGATAATAATAGGGACGTTTAGAAACCTCACGATAAACGTAAACGTTAACGACAACGTTATTTTTGTACCGAAAGTAGGCTACAATATAAAATCTGGTTATGTGTGGTATGAAAAATAACGTTGTCGTAAAGTTTACGTTTTTAATATCGTTTTGATTTTTCTAAACCTCCCTAATTATTTTACCCAACCTTTTGTGCCCATGGGCCACTTGACCAGCGTGGCTTGTCAGTAGCCGTTGAATGGTATTAAGCTTCTGACGTCATTTGGTGAGAACTGTTTGACCGCCATCTTTGTTGGAAAAGGTACAGGACTGCTTGATTCCACAACACAAGCTCAATACTCAGTCATTTGGTGTTACATGTAATTATTGCTCATGTGTGGAGTGCTAAAACCTCAAATAAAGGGCATTCAGCTTGAGACAGTTTTGACAAAATTGAGATTTTCTCAACAATGGAAAACAAATGTTTGAATTCTAACTTCATTGTCGTGTAGAGACAAACCAAAGTTACTAGGAAGTATACCGAAGATAACCTCTTGATTCTTTGACCGCATTATGTACCGAAAGGCTTAGCCTATTTGTTTCAGCTAATGAGTGGATCGACCGGAAACTATTGTCGTTTTAGTTATTGCATTGTCCGTCTGATACATGTACTTTACAGTAGGTGTAGATGCAAAGTAAAAAGACTATACCGTTTTAACGTTTGACATTTTAGAAAAGTACTGTGGCCTTGGAAAATTTGGTCACCTATGCCGACTTTATTGACGCTCTTTGAAAACAAGCGTCCTAACATGATATTCATGACAAAAAGTAACTATAATTGATGTCAACAAAATGTTTTAGCTACAACCTTTATGCTCCCGTTCTGTGAAAGAATTGTTCATTTTGACCAATTACGATGGAGTTAATTAAGTTATAACAAGTTGTCAAAATTTGAGTTCGCAAACAATTTTGCAGACTTGGGATGCGACACATCAGTTTCCCACATAGTCTGTAACATACAGGCCTGATGCCTGCAGGGCCTAACGATCCGTTTTTTACGAAAGTACTTTCCATTTAATTGGTATAAACTATTTAATGCCAAAAAAAGGCTCGATTTACAGTTTTTGAAATATTTCATATTCCCGACCAACTATCCAAAAAAGGCGATCGTGTTGCCCTAGAATGCACATATGGCAATAACATCCAAAAGAAATTTTTCAAATATATGTGTCCAAAAAAGAGAAAACTTGTTTGGGAAATTTGAAAATTTCCATACCGCTGGCAAGTTACTTCTTTGTTATGTAGATTTGCACTATTCGCGCCCTTTGAGTAAACTCTGTTCGGCCACTTGTGACCAAAGCACCAGTGACAGAGCTGAACAATACCCGCAGTGGACACAAAAGATTTAGGGTCGGCACGTACACTGAAGATTGGTTTTCGAAAACAGTATACCAGGGTGAGCGGATTTAATCTGAATGTGAATGACTGGTCGCACAAAGGCCAGTTCCGTGGATTGCCACTAGGGAATGAGCTCAGCTATAGGTAGCCCCCCGCCTTAACTGAACCTAGCCCTTAAAACAAAGTCACGCACTCGTAGACAAATGTGCAGTCGCAGACAACACCAAGTTCACCAGTTCTATGGTGATTTCGACTGGCAATACGTGAATGTTAACGATGATTGCGTCATATTCTACATGCAGATCATCAATCCCATTACCTATTTCAATAGCTTGTCCCCCCCCCAAATAACTCATATGGTCGGAGTGATCAATGCGGTAAACCGTCTGGCATTCGATTCATGGGGAGCCCATTGTCTCGCCAATATTGCATCCTCCCATTGCAGGGTTTGGCCACGATCCTCATTATACGCTCGCACACACTTTGCATGCAAGTGTATGATAAGGAGCGTGACCAAAAGCCCTGCGATGGGAGAATGTTCCAGTGAGCTGGCACGGGGTTCACAATCATGACGTCACGGACGTGAAGAACCATCATGGCGGCCACGTTTGATGAAGTGCTGTTTTCATTGCTCCGAAATTTCTTGAAAATATGTCCATTTCGAGGTAAGAAACAAGTTAGACATAGGAACGTTCGATCAATAATCATTCCTGCCACACACTGAGAGAAGTAGTCGGAGGTACGTCTTGTATTTGGTACTTTTTTGAGCAAATCTGGGTTTCCTCTCAAGATGGTGTCCGGAAGCATACCCCCCCCCCAAAAAAACATGGCTGCGGTCTTCTCTTCGTGAATGCCGTCCATTTGATGATGGGTCACCCTAATCTACGTGCCGCGTGCCAAGTTCAACGTGCCACGTGCCACGTGCCAATTTTTATCAAAATTTTATAATAGGCCTAGGGCGAGGATAATAGACAAGTTGCGAAATTAGCGGCCGCCATGTTTTTTATGGACTTTTTGACATTGCTTGGGTTTTTCAATGAGATTTTGCACTGTCAGAGGCGTTCAAAAAAAGAAAGGTCATACAGTAAGCCACTAGAATTAAATAAAGATATTTTAGCAAGCAAGCAGCTAATAAAATACATTCGAATTATATTTGAAAAAGTTCGAAAATTCGGCCAATTCCACCAAAAAAATGGCGGCCGCTATATTCGCAACCTGTCTATTGTTATTACCGCTGAAGACTTTCGAAAGGGGCCTGTTGTATTGAACAAAATGTAATATTTTCGGTTCGTTTTTCTACTTCCAGACATTCTCTCGCTGGTAGGATTTGGTTGCAATGCTGAAGCTTAAAGGAATTGTAAGGGGCTTCGTTGACCCTAAACTAGAAATGCTCCCCACGAACCACTCCAGAATGAAATTCCGTTGGAATATGAAGCATATTGGTGACGAGATGACCTGCCCTTTACGGAATGAAGAAACGCGGTAAGTTGCTGCTAATCTCTCGGGGTACGAATTTAGAATCCCCAACAGTGTCCACGGTTGCCGATTGACGGGGCTGAACTTGAGATTCCCCGGTCGGACTTGACGTCATGGTGAGAACTCATAGACCGCCATCTTTGTTGGAAAGGTCTATAAGACTTTTTTCATCTCTAAAGTGATCATGGAACAAGGCGCACTAAGCGGTGCCTCTGACTGCCATCTGTTGTTCCGTCGAAAGAATCGCCAGGAAATGGGGCTATCCCCCCCCCGCGGATAACATTACATGATTGTTTATTTAATTTGAACCTCTTTTTCAGCCTCCACCTTCCAAATGGTCCTCTCCTTGGAGCCCCCTGCTCCAACCATATCAAAGGAAACGAAATACTTCGTGACGGTTTCTGATATCACGGCTGTACGACTTACGAATCGGATTCCACATACCGAGGAATGAACTCTGATACCAGGACTTGATATACGAACCGGTTTATCATGTGTGAATGAACTCTGATAGGACCTGGCTTTTTTTCTGCCGTGCGGTTTCACTGCTGACGTTCTTAGTCTTATGCCCGTTGTACACGGTAGGATTTTTTTGTACTAAAAATTATAAATGAGGTTCATGAAGGGTGATTTCGGTCATACGCTACCGATTGCCATGCTGAAAGGCATTGTGAACACCCATTTAAGCCCCATTTATAATTTTTAGTACAAGAAAATCCTACCGTGTACAACGGGCATTAGTCATGGGTGCAATTTCTGGCAAAATTTAATGCGTTTTCCCATTTGATTTTACCCTCGGCGCCGATGGCCGACTTTCGAAAGGGGCATATACAAGAAATGAACGCATACCACTGAATTATTCAGTGTAGCTGTGAGTGGATGCAGACCATAAGATTGTGACAAATATCTTTCGCAGTGGATTTATCCAACTACCGGTATTAGTATTAGGCCTGTACATTTGTGTGGCGGTCTGGGAAAACCCGCCGGAAGTCGCGTTTGAGGAAAGTGTTAATGGCCTTGGAGAACCCGCGCAGTTCAATAGCTGAAACGTTGCCTACTACGTTACAGGTGAACAGTAGCAGATCAATGCACAGGCAATCTAACAACCCTTGTTGATCACTCAGTGACTTCCGACGGGTTTTCTCAGACCGGCACATATTTATTCATGTCATCCGATTTTGATGTGTTCTTATACCGTATATTTCTGTCGTTTTGTAGGTACGTAATGTTGTGTCACGCGAACCTCAGTCGTTCTCGACCTCAAATAGACAGATTGCCAAAGTCGGCCATGTTGGACCAAAAGGCAATAACAAACACTGAATGTACAGTATTGATATACAGCATGTTTTAAAACCTGCAATTTACACAAAACTTTCATGAAAAGTCACAAAATAAACACCTCCTCAGCAGTGCTACATGTGTTATGAACCGTGCCCAGGCCCAAATGTTTGCAGATATTTCCCACAAAAAGTTTTAAAAGACTTTTATTATGCCTTTTTTTATGCCAAACCTAAGCTCCAGGTGTGTTGGTCCTATCCCACAGTGTGGAATCATGATGATTCACAAACCTGGACCCAAGGTTGGTTAAGCAACAAAAGTCTGTTTTTTTCTTTTCTGAATTACTATTTTACCAAAAGTAAGCCAAGGCTTAGTGCATGTTAATGTATTATTACTGATGGTTATGTTATCTGAGACATTTTGATGGCAAACTTTTATGTTT
>NMRB01001173.1:0-10466 GCA_002633025.1 Notospermus geniculatus
TGGGAAACTTTTCACCCAGTTAGTAATTCCGGAAGTTTTCCGTGATCAAGTATTACATTTGGCTCATGACTCAGTTATGGCTGGTCACTTGGAAAGTAGGAAAACATGTTCCCGGATTTTGGCTCAGTTTCACTGGCCATCTCTCCAAGCCGATGTGGCAAGATTCTGCCGGTCCTGCGACATTTGCCAGCGGACCATACCAAAAGGGCGAGTTACTAAGGTACCAGTGGGGAAGATGCCGCTGATAGACAACCCCTTTGACAGAGTCGCAGTTGATTTAATTGGCCCACTCTATCCACCAACCGATCGGGGAAACAGATACATTCTCAATCTAGTCGACTATGCCACTCGTTATCCTGAAGCCATAGCCCTTCCTAAAATCGAGGCGGAACGTGTAGCTGAAGCTTTGGTAGACATGTTCAGTCAACTTGGCGTCCCACACCAAATCTTGTCAGATATGGGGTCACAATTTACCTCAGAGCTCATGAAAGAAGTCAGCCGATTACTCTCCTTTTCACAGATGACCACCACACCTTATCACCCAATGTGTAACGGTTTGGTGGAAAAATTCAATGGAACCTTAAACAGATGCTGAGGAAAATGGGTACTGAGCGACCCAGGGATTGGGACAAATACTTAAACCCCTTGTTATTTGCGTATCGTGAGGCACCGCAAGACAGTCTTGGATTTTCTCCGTTTGAATTGATTTATGGACGGTCTGTCCGAGGACCGTTATCCATCTTGCGACAGCTTTGGACAAAAGAGGACATGCATCCAGAGGTCAAGACAACATATCAGTATGTGTTAGATCTAAAGAGCCGGTTAGAGGAAACCCTGACGATCGCCCATGATCATCTAAAGAGCGCATCAGCGGAGTACAAGAGGTATTATGATCGGAAAGCCAAGCCTCGTCAGATGCAAGTTGGAAATGAGGTCCTAGTTCTCCTACCAACAAAGTCAAACAAATTGCTCCTACAGTGGAAGGGTCCATATAAGATCACCAAGAAGTGGGGAGATATGGATTACAGGATTTCTGTTGATGGAAGGGAGAAGAGTTTCCACGCCAACATGTTGAAGTTGTACGTGAGCCGCCAATCACAAGACGATCCCCAACATGAGTCCCAAACCCCAGGTAGTAGAGGGTCTTCTGAGAAGTGCGCAGTTGTGCTGGAGAATACAGAAACTGATCCTTGTGGAGTAGAGGCCCAGTTACCATCACTTGATGCTCAGCTCCCTGATCCACCGTCAGAGACAGTTGAAGATGTCCACGTTAATGAAGACCTATCTCCAGAAGCTATTGCCCAAGTGAAATCAATTCTGAACGAATATGCGGATGTGCAAACCGACAAACCAGGCCGAACAACCATCCTTGAACACGATGTGAAATTAACTACCAAGGATCCTGTACGAGTGCGCCAGTACCCCATCCCTTTTAGTATGGTTACCGTAGTTCAGAAAGAGGTCGAGCAAATGTTGAAGATGGGAATCATTGAGCCCTCTGACTCCCCTTTCTCATCACCAATCGTGCTAGTGAAGAAGAAAGATGGTTCGAATAGATTCTGCGTGGATTATCGAGCTGTCAATCGAGTCACAATCTTTGACGCGGAACCAATGGCTGATATGGAAGCAATTTTTGCACATTTCAAAGTTCGATTTATCCAAAGGATACTGGCAGGTACCCCTGACTGAGACCGGGAAAATGGTCTCCGCTTTCACTGTTCCTTCGGGACACTTCCAATTTGTTGTTATGCCCTTTGGAATGATCAACGCACCGGCAAGCTTTAATCGTCTGATGAGAGTCCTTTTGAGGGGGGCAGAAGGTGGATAACTTCATGGATGACGTGATTGTCCACACCATACCATGGGACCAACATCTCAGAGCCATTGCTGATTTCCTTCAGCGCCTACGTGAAAACAACCTCACGGCAAGACCCTCGAAAATCTTCATCGGTTATACTGCTCAGGACTAAGGCCATGTGCTTGGAGACGGACAGTTGAAACCAGCAGATGACAAGCTGAAAGCCATCATGGAAGCGCCTACGCCAGCTACCAAGAAGCAAGTCCGTTCCTTTCTTGGATTGTCCGGTTTCTACAGGAGATTTGTTCCCAATTATGCGGAAATTGCTGTACCACTGACAGATCTAACTCGGAAGGGATCACCCAACAGAGTCCAGTGGACTGAGAGTCACTCCAAGGCGTTTGACCACCTGAAGTCGATACTATGTGCGGAACCGATCCTGAGGCTCCCAGATTTCGGAAAGGCATTCATTCTTAGGACCGATGCGTCCGACACTGGTCTTGGTGCAGTTCTGCTGCAAGAGTTTGATGGAGAGAAGTATCCGCTTGCGTATGCCAGTCGGAAAATCCAAAGTGATGACGTCATGAAAACACACGTAGTCCACTGTGATCAGGGAGCAAAAGTATGCTACTGTCGAGCTGGAGTGCTTGGCCATTGTATGGGCTGTCCACAGGTTCCAAAGATACTTGTATGGAAGAGAATTTTTGCTGGAAACCGATCACCAGCCTTTGACATACCTCGAGCAAAAGAAGACAGTCAATAACAGGCTCATGCGGTGGGCATTGTTGCTACAGCCCTACCGGTTTTCCACACGGGCTATTAAGGGGGGTCCAGAACGTCGGAGCTGACTACCTGAGTCGATCATAGTCAAGATTTGTCAAAAGTGTAAGTATACACTTTTTTAAGGGAGGGCAGTGTTGAATTGTTTACGTGATATGATGCCGTTAGAGTCACTGAGTCTAGAGAGACTCACACTGAAATTGTGTATGTTGATTGCCTTAGTATCTGCCCAGCGGATTCAGAGTTTGCATTTCTTGAATTTGGAGGCTGCTGTAATCGAGTCTGATCGAGTGGTTTTTCACATTCCGGAGTTGTTGAAGCAAAGTAAACCCGGGAATGTTGGTCACACGGTGACCTTAGTTGCATATCCACATGATGTGAGACTGTGTGTTGTCAAAACTATTGGTCATTACATTGCTGTGACGAAGAAGCTGAGGGGTCTGGAGTCGTACTTGTTTATTACCTACAGAAAACCCCATACGAGGGCCACCAAGGATACCATTGGGCGGTGGATCCGTACTGTGCTGAACATGGCTGTGGTCAATACCCAGGTCTTCAAGGCACATTCAACAAGAGCAGCTTCTACGTCAGTGGCAGCGTCAAAGCTTGTGCCAGTTACTAATATCCTGGCCAAGGCTGGCTGGTCAAGTGAGCAGACTTTTCAGAGGTTTTACAAACAAACCTGTACAGGATGACAATAGCGGTTTTCAGATGGCTGTTCTGGGCCAGTAGAACCTGAGTAGAGTCACTGCTTTCGGTACATTGACATTGTACGTGTTGTATGGATGCCAGTGCATCCTTGTGTCAGATAGTTTACCATGTCTACTTGGCAGTCTAGCTGCGCTGAGTTTAATTTGGATGCAGCAGTGTGACAGAGCTCTTGGTGAACCATGTTGATCATTTATGTGTCAAATGGTTGACAGCGTTTTATTTTTGTAAAAAAAAAAGCTAAGAAGTGTTAATGAAATCATTAATAAAGTTATATTCATTACAAATTGGTTCCTTGTTAGCCTAACTGTGAGTCCAACGCTATAAAACTCTCATGTTATCTCGTACTGGGATGTACGAAATAAAACACAAAGATTAAACGAATACTTACCAGTATGAAGTTTGGTCAGTATTTTATGAGTAATAATGGAAGGGAGATATAACATGCCCATCCCTCCCTCCCATGATAGTGCGATCAACCTTCATCCTAGTCATTTGGCAAGTATTCAGTTTAAGTTGTCCTCACAGGTGTCTTTGAAAACTGAAGCACGCGTCCATTACCTGTTTTCTTTGTTCTACAGTCAGTTGTTAAGATATCTGGACGTCCCTATAGGTCTCTGTACCTTGGACGCTACGCAAATCCAGAAGACTTTCATCGTCGACAGTACATTCGTCTGGACCACAGAACTCTGGTTCAATGACAGATACACCTGCCCCAACATCTACCTCCAACTGAACAGCCTTGTCAACACCACCCAAACAACAGTGGGCTTCGTCCCTTTTGACATACTTTTTGAGTAGGTTGATATGGAAAATCTTGGTTCCCTCTTTGAGTTCAATGCGGTAGTCATTTAACCCTATGCGTTCTAAAACTCTGAACGGTCCTTTCCACTGCATTGTCAACTTATCATGGTCTGTCGGCAACAGTAACAACACGTAGTCACCTACTGTCAATTTCCTAGGCCTACTCTTCTTGTCGTAGTAGTGTTTGGCCTTTTTCTGTGCTTGAGCCAAATGCTCGTGCGCAATTTCGCACGTTTCTTCCAATCGATTCCTGATGTCGAGGACATACTCGTAGGTATTTCTAACCTCTTCAGAATCTACTTGATCAGTCCAGAGGTCCTTCAATACCTGCATGGGTCCTCGTACAGTGCGCCCGAACAAAAGTTCGAACGGCGAAAAGCCTAAACTGTCCTGGGGTACTTCCCGATAGGCAAATAGCAATGCTGGTAAGTACCTGTCCCAGTCTTTGGGTCTTTCGGCCGCCAGTTTCTTTAACATTGACTTCAACACGCCGTTGAAACTTTCAACTAAACCATTACCGATTGGATGGTACGGTGTAGATCCAAGTTGTTTCACTGACAGTAATCTAGACACTTCTTCCATAAGCTCTGAAACAAATTGCCGCCCTTGGTCACTAAGAACCTCACGTGGCAACCCTAGTCTACTGAACATTTCCAACAAGGCTTCAGCCACTCTTTCGGTCTCTATGAATGGCAACGGTATCGCCTCCGGATAGCGAGTTGCGTAATCCACTAATGTCAAAGCATACCTATTGCCCCTGTCTGTCAAATGCTTAAACGGTCCGATCAGGTCAACTGCCACCCTTCTAGAAGGTGTTCCTATTGTCGGCGTGCTCTGCAATGGTACCCTTGTCACCTTCCCCTTCGGAAGAGTACGTTGACAGATGTCACATGACCTGCAGAACCTCGCCACGTCACCAGTCAAGTCCGGCCAATAGAAACTCGAGTAAATTCTATCTGTCGTCTTGCCAGTTCCCAAATGTCCGGCCATCACACTATCGTGTCCAACTTTCATTGTCCCTAAACTGTCTAGGCACCACTAGTTGTCTAGTTACATCACCACGCGGATGCGTGTACACTCGGTACAGCAATCCACCTTTCATTTCAAACCTATACTCATGACCACCCCTGGTTTTCTACCAGACCTAGCCTTTTCTCGGAATTTATCTAACGACACGTCTCCAGCTTGGGCTTTCTTAAACCCTTCCCCATTTAAAGCGATGTACGCGAGCCCTGCAGTTACTGCACATCGATAGTTCCTCGGGGAAATCCCATGGGGAATCCCCGTAAGATTTTGAAATTTTCCCGGCGATAAACATTTATTTCGCCCAAATTCATTGAAATAATATTAATAAAAGATTTTTCTTGAACGTTTTAGTGTATATAAAACGTCGGCGAACCCGTAATTTGATGATTCAAATTTGCTGGAAATCACACTGAGATCAGTTTCAAGAATCCCGCGAGCAATGAATGAAATTGGGGAGCTATCACGGGTCGCGATAGCTGAACGAGATTTCATTTTCAACTCTCGCGACTACATCGCTTTAACCATTCCATTCCAGATTCAGCCACTTTCAATTTAGGTAAAGGTTTTGACTTTTCTATGGCCTGGGCACAAGTCACTGCCGCTTGCACGTCGACTGGTAGACAGGATGACGTTTCCTCTGGAGAAATGCCATCCCGGTCACATAAGTTAACCTCGTCAGTCACCTCGTCATCAGGGTCACCAATTTCCACGTCGTCACTCGGTTCATCGTTGTCGAGCCCAGTGCTTGCTATACCTACGTCAAAGGTCCATTCCATATCCGGGTCGGCTGGCTCTCTGGCCCCCGGAATATTTCCTACAATCAACTCATACACGGGGTTAACCATAGACATGGTTTCAACTTCGCGAGTGTAGTACGGGGAACTAATCCTCACCCTAGCCATGGGCACCTTTCTAACGGTCCCTTCTAACAGCACACACATGTGCGATTTGCCGGTAAACTGCTCCGGTCTCAGCAGGCTATTTTAACTACCGCACTTCTACACTCCGTATCCCTCAGCATCGTCACCTTGATCCCACCAACTACTCCGTAGGCTGTCGGTAAGCTGTCGTCATAAAATGCTATGTCACTCGGTCTACAAGCGTCACGCGCAGCGGTCACAATAGGTAATGTCTTTCCATTTTCTAATCTAATGCAGTCGTCCTTTACACAGTCATCAATATTCCCCTCCGCATGCAATACCCCTGCTAACCCAGAGTCAACATTAGTCTTGTCACTCTTAGACTTACTCGATTTCATTGGTTTGCTCTACATTAACCCGTTCCTTTTTCCCGTCCTTACGTCTGTCTTTACATTCACTTGCCACATGACCTAAAGCACCACATTTTAGTACACCCGGTCGTCCCCCTCACTGCACTATGCGCACTAAATGGTTTAGCTTTTTGTTCGTCCTTACCCGTAGGCCTCGTGTTATCTTTAAACCTGCTCCTACAATTCTTCGCTGTATGACCTAGTTTCGACCAAAGGTAACACCTAACTTCACTGTTTGTTTGGGCCTAGCGTTTGCGTCAGTCTTTTGCGACCCCTGTGGGGTTTGTTGTTCATTTCCAAACGATTTAGGCCTAGTAGGTTTACCGTCATCCTTGCCCCCCATGCTTGTCAGATGGGCCTCCATATAGGCCAATTTCGCCATCTCGTGGACGTCATTGGGTACACGTTCCTTCAGGGACAGAGCCAATGGACGTGGTCGTGGACTATTATTTATGAACTGTTCCCGTAACAACAAGTCACTTAGATTTTCACACCTTTTCTTAGTTTTGGATAACGTTACCCAGCGATCTAAATACCGTTCCATCCTAGCAACAAACAAGTTTCGTAAGAACACCGAATCGGACCAAATCGAACCGAATCGGGACCTTTTGCACCGAATCGGAGTTGGGTTTGGTTTGGTATGAAGTTTAACCGCAAGTAATAATCGATTTTTTTGATGAATGAACTCCGATTCTGGCTGTTGTTCAAAGCCAGGCTAATGTCGGCAACTATTTCCCATATCTGCCGTCGACACAGCCATGGCACAACAGTGCTTGCCGCCGTTGCGCCACAGCATGCGTGTTTCAGACGGACGATTTCTAACAAAATGCAACGTTAAAGTGTAATTTGCCTTTTATTTTTATTTCTAAGTCATTATTATTCATGGTTCTTGCGTTTAAGAAGAAAAATGAAGGTTAGTTGATTCCGAATCGGTGACTTTATGCTCCGATCCGGTCCGATTTGGTACGACCCGGTGTTTTTACGAACCCGCCACAAACTGCGTAGCGCTTTCCCCATTTTCAGGCCTACAGGTCCTAAACTTGTTACGATAACCCTCTTCCGTAAACTGAAACCGTCTTAACAATTCCTGCTTTAGGGTTAAATAAACGCTAGCCTGTTCGGCGGGCATTTCAGAATACACATTCAATGCTTTTCCTGTTAACAGCATACCCAGCTGGATAGTCCACTCTGTTTCGGGCCAATTTTGCGACCTCGCGACTCGCTCGAAGCGCTCAATATACGAATATAAGTCATTGACCTTCCCGTTGAATTGAGGTATTTTGGATGTTCTGGTACGTACCCGTTTTCTGCTTTACAAACTCCACATCCTTTGCCTCCTCCCGCTCATGTGCCTTCTCATCGGGCTCTCTAGTTCTATCCTTTTAAGCCCTGTCCCGCTCATCATTAAAAAAATTGCAGTAACTCAGCCCCTTCAAAACCAAATTTGCGTCAAATGGCGGTCCATTTTTCTATATCCATTTTGATCAGATCCATTTGGACGCCTCGTTTAAACATAGGCCATTGAACCATCTTTTTTGAAGATGGGGATTTGGCCTAGTGGTGGTTTAAGGCGTGCTGCCCCTTATTGCTGGCGATTGATGCCTTATGCGAGGGTCCGTGGGTTCGAATCTGGTAGGAAGCAATGTCTTTCAGCCTAGAGGCCCGACTTCTATTTCATATTCTATACTTGTATCTCATATATGTGACCCCTCGCATAACATAAAAAACTGTTTGGGTTCGGACATTGTTTGGACTACTCGCAGGGTACTGTTGGACGCCTCGTTTAAACATAGGCCATTGAACCATCTTTTTTGGAGATGGGGATTTGGCCTAGTGGTTTAAGGCGTGCTGCCCCTTAGTGCTGGCGATTGATGCCTTATGCGAGGGTCCGTGGGTTCGAATCTGGTAGGAAGCAATGTCTCCCACCCTAGAGGCCCGACTTCTATTTCATATTCTCATTTTGATCAGATTCGTACAATAAGCTCCACGATAAATACCAAAGTTGCCCTTACCTTAGATTTACCTTTGCCTACCAAACCATTACCAGAAATCCATAAACTAGGCAACTCACTTGGAGCGCTGCCTGCTCTATTGTTTGGCCCTCCACTGCTCTGTTGATCCCTTTGTTCTGGTAATTAGGCCAGCGAGCCCTGCCACTTCAGTCCATGTCAGGTTAACTGTACTGCTGTATATTCAGTGTAGGCACACACTTAAACGTGTGTTTATAGGGGTATTTTCCAACTATATTCAACTTGCCGATAGCACATGTACATTCTTATGTTAAGGACTCCCTGCATGCGAGGTTAGGTCGAGATTGGACCAACTTTTTGTATGTACACTAATACATTTACGTGTTGTTGTACATTGGGCAGTGCTTTTGCTGTAGTGATACATGGGGAACATTCAATGTAACCATGTACAGCAGAAAATTTCAAGATATTTCCAGGAAAATTGGCATATGATTAGGTCTTGTCATTATGCATCAGGTCTGCTATCGGCAAACTTGATACCCCAAAAAAACAAACGCATCACGCGTAGTTTTAATAACCTGCAAGTGCATACATTCTGTTTTCACATGTCCAGCTTAGATTGAACTGGACGGAAACAGGAACAATAGGGACTTGGGAGGGTTTAAGAATTGCTGGTAATGAGCGCATTTCCGACTTTCTCTGCCAACCTCAATCCAACCATTGCGCCCATTAATTCCAGCCTTGGTATGCTTATGGAATGTAATGGTGCAACCTTCGACTTTGCTGCTACAAGACGACAAATGACATGTCCTTCATCGTTGACGAATCGCGAGTAGATGGCGCCACCATAGGCCTCCTGTGAGGCATCCACACAGATATGAAATGTCAGATCCCAAGATGGCGTTGTTCTCAGACCTCTCGGTATTTTGATCTCTTGTAGACTCTCAAGTTCTGCAAACCATTCTCTGGCTTTCGCGGACAGTTTCTCCGGTAATTCTTCATCCCAATCGACTGCACTTGCCCATATTTCCTGTAGCAGAATTCTTGCCCGGACAATATATGGCACTATGAGTCCTAGCGGGTCAAACAGCGTTGCTGTTTTCCTTAGGAATTCTCGTTTTGTCAGCTGCTGTACTTCTGGTTGATTAATCTGGAACTTGAAGCAATCTTCGTCGGGCGACCATAACAATCCCAACGTCTTCACTGCTGGCAAATGTCCCTTATCCAAATCGACCTCACTGGCACAATCTACTGCTGGAATTTGTTTCATCACCTCAACTGAGTTAGAAAGCCATTTTCTAGCATGCATTCCCGCTAAGGCCCACAATTCCGAGAGCTGCTTCTGTAGTTCCATAGCTGTCTCTGTGTCTTTCACCGATGGCATACTGTCATCCATGTATGTACTTTTCTTGACCGCTTCTGCAGCTAAAGGGTATTCTGCTTCATGCCGTTCTGCATTCTGCTGTGATATGAAGTGCGCTAAGAATGGCGACGAGTTCACTCCAAAGATGACCCGATCAAACTCATAAATGTCCGGTGGCCTTTCTTTATTCATTCCTCTCCAGAGGAAGCGATGAAACGGTTTGTCTTCCAGCTTCAACTTGATTTGTAGGTACATTTCAGATATATCACATACCAATGCAACAGGGTTTTCACGGAACCTCACCAACACATCGAAGATTTCATTTTGGAGTTTGGGACCCTGATGTATGGCATCGTTCAGGCACATTCCATCGGCTTTTGCGGCGGCATCAAACACCAGCCGAGTCTTGGTTGTGGTCCGCTCAGGTCGCACAACAGGAAAGTGCGGTAGATACCAAACTTCTGATGGCTCTTCTTCTCTTCATCTTCTGGGACCTTACGTATGTATCCTTTGCACAGGTACTTGTCTATGACTTCTTGATACGCTTCAGCGATTTCTGGTGACCTCATCAATTTTCTTTCCGTATTTTCCAGTCTCTTCATCGCCACTTTAAAGCTGTCCTTCTGAGAAAGTTCTGCCTTTTCTGCTTTCCACGGAATATAAGAGCGAATTTGTAGCTGTCTCCAAGGCTTCTTTTTCTGCTGGCTTTATGATCTGAATGACCGCTGGTTCTTCATATTCCCAATA
>NMRB01001173.1:10861-35919 GCA_002633025.1 Notospermus geniculatus
TCGCTAGTTCCTTCCAAGCCCAACTCCACTGCGACATTGCTATTCAAGTAGGATCTGCTACTGGCATCATCTAATAATGCGTTTACCATAACACTGGACGTTTCACTGGCTAAATAAACGGGAATGGTTCGAAGGGCAACAAACTCTGTGGTTGAGCTGCACAAGGTTGTCGCGTTGGTCGTGACGTGTGTTATGGTGCAACTCTGGAATTGTTGCAACTGTGGAAGTGCTGTTGCAACTCTGGAATTGCAACTATGGAAGTGACTAGTTATACAAGTGTCTAAAAGATGTCACATGTGAAGCGTCATGTCGACTCCGGAATTTACATGTACTGTACAGCTATCAAGTATTAGGTATGCATGCAGACAATTACTGAGGTTCTGCAAGCTGATGTATATTACATACAATTACGTTTACGTTTTCCATCGTGTAGCAACCTGAATCAGCTGACGTCTGCAGAAACCGTCTCGCGGATATCACCTGAGGAGCGGGAATTTCATACCACGACAAACTCCAGGAAAACAGGTTGCTCAAGGGAGCATTGATACCATTCACGATGCATCATTACATCTACATGTCACACTGTCCGCAAGAATGCGTCATACATTCCGTTACAGACATAAACAAAACGCCTGAACGGTTGATTACCAGGGGCCGCATGCACAAAACATCTTAAGTATAAAATTTCCCTTAAACTATGTTCCAAACAAAAGATAAGGGAAATTTTACACTTAAGATGTTTTATGCATACGGCCCTTGCTGCTCATTACTGGAGTACCNTCTTACGATATTGAACGCTGGCCGTGCTATTTATAGACACACCACCCATTCAATTTTAGCAGACCGACACCTGTCGGTGGGCTCAGTAAACGATTTAGCCCGGCATTTTTCTGTCCACACCTTTGAAATTGCCGGGCTAAAGTATAATCCGGATCAGACCCGCCGAGCGAAAGCGGGCTAAATTAGTCCGGCAATTTTTAATCCGGATCCGATTTTCATAGGTGTAAACGCAAAAAAAGGCGGGTCAGAGCCGGGTCAGGTCCGGCAATTTCCTCAGGTGTAAACACGGCTTATGTTCCAAACAAAAGATAAGGGAAATTTTACACTGCTCATTACTGGAGTACCCTTCCCCCAAAAGAGAGGGGGTAGGACAAATAGAAGAAACAAACTTGGCCAATACATTGTGTTGGTTAAACTGCGTGCGTGTGAAAAGTTACACGTGCTGGCATGACACTTCCAAAGGAACTGTAGGCCTACATGTCATGATCATCAGCGCCGCCTCGTGTTTCAATTAAAACCGACTTCCACAACTGCAACTCCAGAGTTGCAGTCCAAAATTCTAGAGATGCAATACTTCCAGAGATGACCCGGTACAGACGTGCATCCTTTCTTTTGATTCACCCTGAGACGAACTTTGAGTGCCTTTGCTTTCTGCCCCCGCGGATTTTGTGTTACCCGTGTCCGATTCTGTATTTCTCTCTTTATCCTTGTGAAGCAGACGATGATGTGTCGCCCTACAGCCGTTTATCCCGCAGGTACGATTTTTTCCACAATTTGTCCCACTGTGCCGCAGTTCTAAACAGCGGAAACAGGCTCTCCTACTTTTGGCTATCTCCCATTTCTTGTCCACTGGCATATCGCGAAATGTCTGGCATGCCCACAGTCCATGGTATCCTCCATCACTGCATACCGAACACTGCTCACCCCTGCAGTATCTATCCACAGAAGGTGGGGCAGCTGGTGCAGGTGGCTTACTTCCCTGATCTTTGTTCTCATTCTGACTTTGTGTATTTTTCTCCTCTGCATAGAATGTCCTTGTACCTGCTCCCGAACTACTCTCTTTGACCTTGACCTTTTGATTCTTCTGGTTCTTACCACTAGAGTTCTCTTTCTAGCTGTGCCCTCGATCAATCCCTTTTACCGTCACCGCCGCTGCTATCTGGTACTGTGCTTCTTCATTCACAAAACTTCGCATATTTCGACTGACTCCGTGGCATGAGTTTCCTGTACCCAGCGTTGGTAGCGTACTAACAGGGACTCACTGAGCTTTTTTTGGATTGCGAAATAGAGCGATCCGCCTCCCATCTCCTGTTGCAGTCCCCCGTCACAGAGGTTCACGACCAAAACATCCAAGAGTTCTGCGAATTTCCCAAGATCTTGAGCGTTGCCGTCTCTCACTGGTTTAAAGCTCTCCAAATCATCGAATTTCAGCGCGATCTGTCTCCGTTGACCCCCGTATTTCCTTTCCAATCTGACTAAAGAAGGGCTTAGCGCACAAAGGAACGATGTCCATTTTTGGACTTTTGAGAAAAACGACCTTTTCTACTTGTGCACCTTGTGCTCCAAGATTTTTCAATTCTCATTTAAATAAAAAAAAACAAAAGGAATCTTGAGGAAAGGTAATCTATCTTGTAGAGCAGCTCAAATTGCGTATAGATTTGACTTTTTGGTCATGATGATGGCACCGGTTAGTGGTCAAAACCCCCGTCAGGCCCCTAAATGACTTATGCCCTTTGTGCTCTAAGAACAGGAAAATCATCATTCTGCAAGTTATAGAGAGCCTGTACATGGCTAGTTCATAGTTCAATCAAAAGAGGGCAGCACAAGCTACAATTTGGTGTATCCAACTCAAAAGTGCAAAAAACGGACATGGTTCCTTTGTGCTCTAAGCCCTTCTAATGCTGCATCGTAGGCCGCTGCTGAGTGACCCAGTCCATCAATAACATGCAGTGCTTCACCCTGCAGACATTCTCTCAATCGTAACAGTTTGTATTCCGGTGTAGAGAGTGTTTTATCTACACATGCCATAAATGCCACCTTCTATCCTTGGTATTGACGTTTATCTCCTTGAAATCTCGGTACCTTAACCCTTGACAGATGCCGCGTCGGATCGAATATTGTCGATTGTTGCAATTCTGATGCATTACCTTTAGGTTCCTGAGGTGTCTGAGGAATCTGTGGCTGCGAATCGAACTTTGGCTGTGGCAGAGTTCCCGGTTCTAATTTCCATTTTGGGGTACTGGCAGCTCCCTGGCTCAGGTATGTCATCTGGAATCAGCGTGGTGACCCCACGCGACTCCGTTTCTCTATCGGTATCCCTGGTACCACGAGCTCCACCCGATTCTCCCTCCTGAGCGGGTTCCCTGGCCTTCTCGTCACTATCTTGTGTTCCATCCTGAGGGGTCTGAGGAATCTGTGGCTGCGAATCGAACTTTGGCTATGGCAGAGTTCCCGGTTCTAATTTCCACTTTGGGGTACTGGCAACTCCTGGCTCAGGTATGTCATCTGGAATCAGCGTGGTAACCCCACGTGACTCTGTTTCTCTATCGGTATCCCTGGTACCACGAGCTCCACCCGATTCTCCCTCCTGAGCGGGTTCCCTGGCCTTCTCGCTACTATCCTGTGTTCCGACATTTCCCGTCTCCTCTACCGTCGGTTCCGATTCTTGTGCTGCACTTTCTGTCTTCTCTTCTTTCGACTCCGATTCTGGTGTTGTACCTTCTGTCTTACTATCAGGCTGCTGTGACGACGCTGTTGACAGCTGTTTCTTACGATTTCTCTGTTCTGCTATAGTTTGCTCCAATTCTTTTATCTCTTGATCCATATCAGCGATTTCTTGTCGAATTGTTTCGATACTCTGGTCAACTTCACCCGCTCCCACTATGCCTGTGGCCCCTTCAGCCTGTTCTGTCTGGACATCTTTAGTTGCCTGTTCACGGACACCGACCTCACTAACCTGCCTTAAAAACGAATTGAACACGCCGTCCATAGTGGTGAAGTCCTCTTCCATGGTCAAACATTCCCCTAACGTATCGTCTCGCTTATCATAATCCTCCAATTTCTCATATTCATCCATCAACTCTGCAAGAACTTCCATCGCATTGTCATACGCTTCTGTAAAGGCCTCGAACAGTTCCATCTTCTTAATTCGTTCAGCTTCCTTATCCTCTAACAAAATCGACAACTTTGCCTTCCGTCTGGTGTAGGCCCGTTTGAGTGTGGCCTTTTTCTTCTTTAAGTTTGTTATCGGATCCATTGTTTCCATTCGACTGCACGCCGCGCACTCTATCGGACACTACATGCACTACTGGGTCTTCATGCACTACTACATGCACTACTGGGTCTGCACCCCGATGTACACAACGATACAGTCTATGCACAGCAGCATATACACCTCGTGGTTGCCGTTTTTGCGATTGATCTTACCGTCGTTTCTGGCGATTTTTTCGATGTTACAAATCTCTTTGCCCCAGTTTTTCTCGACATAACTACTACGCTCTGCTACCAGCAATGTTCGTACGATAACTCGAAATTATTATTAACGATGCTGGGACGACGATGTTCTGTGATTTAATCATCTTTATTTTCACCTGGCTGCCAGCCTGGCGTGAAGTGAAGCAAATTACGACAACAACAACAACTCCGCCTCTACCGCGGAGGATGACGACCGACTGTCGTTGCGGCAGGGAGAATCCCCCGAACAACCAGTCATTGTTGGTTTAGGCCTCTTGGCGGCTTGAGATATCATGTGTAGGCCTTTGTGTGGAAACACGCTCCGAGTCGCGGTTCGTTCAAGCCTACCCGCGTTCACATTTGCGGAAGACTAAAACTTAATCTAATTAAAATTTATGGAAAGACTCAAAATGGGTGTAATTACTGAATTAAGTGCCAATGATCTGACGCCAAGGGCCGATTTCTGTATGATTTTTAATAGGAATAATAATTAACATACATTTGATTTAATATACATTTGATTTGACATCCAGCATCAAATTTGAAATCAGCCTAATAGGCTACCGTATATTTTCAAGAATGACTGGCGGGAAAATGACTGGTGACTGGCGAAAATAATGACTGGCGGAATATCCTCACTCATTTTACCGAGGATGGGTGATAAGAAGAGACACTCAGATCGATATCATATATATTTGGTATGTACTCAGAATACCACGCAGCGTGACGCTCCTCTCCCCGTGCCATTGGTGGCATCGTTTCTATGGACCACGTCATCTCCTGGTGAGACAGTCTACGATATTAGACCAAGAGACAAGACCAGAAAAGAGGGCTATTTCTTAAGTTTCGTGGTGATGTCGTGGTAACTAAAAACTTCCTCCTGCATTATAAGAAGATGGATATGCTGAATGCATTTCAACTTGTTACCACAAGCAATTTTCCCAAGTTTACAAGATGGCCGCCCTTTTTAAAGGGCCAAAGGGATTAACAGTAGGGGTCAAAAATCTGATGTCTTCAAATCATATCATCATTGGTAATTTGGTGGTATTGTCTGATGGGTATCAGACATTGGCCCAGAATTGTCTGGTCCATATGAACTATTACAGCAAATCTGTACATTCACTGTGGTCAGGTATTGGCAAGTTTTGATCAAGTTTGGTGGTCTGGTAACAGAAAGTCACCAGGAAGTACTCAGGTTTTACAAGATGTAGTTTGTCTCAAGGTGACAGCAGGAATGTGAGGACAGATCATCCACTGCAAGACACTTCGTTGTACATGAACACAGTCATTAACCCACTAGGCTAAAACACATTTTACTTAGGACATTTTTGTATCATTTAATTCTGAAACTCACACGCATTACAATGTGTACTACTAAACAACAGCCATGTGCTTATTTCCCGGGAATTACACGTAGTACTATTAATAACAACCACTCAGCAACCAGGTACCGTCAACAGTGGGCAGGATATCGTAAGTAGGTCACCTACCCCATCAGACTGATGGGATGTTGCATCTTTAATTCATTAAAGTGATTTTTGGCAAAACAGATATTTATTTTTTGTAAAATAAAGAGCGACCCCAAACTTTTGGCCTGTAGTGTAACACCTTTTTCAACGTGCACTCTTGAGACCAGCTCTCGACTCCTTCAGGTCTTCGTCTTCATCTCCGACCCGGTAGGGGTCGAATGCTGGTCTCAGGAATGCACAGTTGATCATAAAACGGTTATAGTGTCTTCATCATTTTATTGCTGATCAACCCTTACCACGTGTAAGTGACATTACCACGTGAGTGGTAAATATGTACACTTTTACCCAATTTTGGTGTAAATTTCGCCCATTACCACCTGGTAATGTCAGTGACACGTGGTACATTTTTGTAAGGGAACACGGCACACATCAAAGACTTTGCAAATGGGAGCAGTTATTATCAAGGTAGCTAGAAGTGAAATACTAAATACCGGTTAATTACCCTAAATTTGACGCCAGTTATTTCAAAAAGCACGAATAAAACCGCTGAGACTGATATATTTGTTAAATCCTCAAGATTAAATTAGGAGAATATAATATCCACAGGAGGTTACCTTTAATACCGGCAGTGAATGGAGAAGAGATGATTCCACATCTTCACCCAACCAAATCTCTAGTTATATTTTTTATACCACTTGATGGTGGACCATGGTATAGACAAGTTTCGTATTTTATCGATATGAATACTTCAAGTTGTCGACTAGGATACAATGTAACATTTTACAAATANCCGGTTAGGCCATACGACGACGTTTATCTATTGTTTGAGTGTACCCACACAATAGATAAACGTTGTCGTAGGGCCAAACCGGGCGCTTGCGAAACCTCCCTATTGTTGGGTTAGTTGCCGCTTAATCCGTCAGGAGGGAAACAATAAGAAAAACACAGAAATCCTCGATCGGAAGTGACGTTACTCCATGGCACAAATTGAAAATCCTATTGTACAATGCGGCTTATTCCGTCAATCGATGACCTTTTTGGGCACTGATCGGGGATTCTAAACTCGTTCCCTGACAACAATTCTAAACCCTCTGTCTTTCCCAACTACCAAGTCATTTTACTCAAATTTAATGAAAATTTTGGCGAATTGACGATAAAACATTAATTTCGGCTTCAGGATCGCGATTCTCTCCCATGCCAGGCCAATCACGGCGGGATATCGAAGGCTGTAAAGGGATGTACAACCACCAGGAAAAAAATCCCATTCTACGCCGACGGCGAATAACCTCCACTTTCATTCACCTCTTTTGCTGTAGCTCTAGGCCCAATGCACAGCTGAACGAAATGCACCGTGTTAACGCTCATATTGTATTGACGAAAACCATATGGCCTCGAATCTAGTGAACCAAACCCAAAGTTATGGTGTAGGACGTCGTGGTGGGCAATACCAATAATCATGATAATCCCATGACAATAAGGCTCTTACATTCATAAACCACCACTCCCGCTAACAATAATGACCAAAACTGAACTTAGAAAATTTTAGGCCTGGATGAAACGATGTGGTAAGTGGGAGTTTCCCGTATGAGATAGCAAATTTTCCTGGCTATCTCATGATGTTGAAGTCCAGAAAATCCGGTGAAATCCACCTTTGATAGAAGGAATTTTGTAAAGTCATGTTTTTGGCTACTTTTTTATTTGCAGGTTTTCACTGAAAATTTTTATAGGAGTGTGTTCCTCTCATCGAGAGCTTTCATGTCACAACTTAAATTTCCAATTATTTTAATTAGAAAGGTGGTTTTTAACCACTTTTATCGAAATTATTTTGCACATGCCAGACACACCTTTGAAAAGGCCCTCTCCAGCCTATTATGAGCTGTGTTGTCATTTCTACTTCACAATGAATGAGCAAAACCAAGTCATGGAAGGTAGTGGTCAGATGGTCAATTTCCTAAATAGGGTCAATTTCTAATACGGTCCACTTGTGACACTCCATTGGGTACTGGCATGACTGGTGGTTGACCAACTGTAAAGTTTATTGATCTAAATTCAATTTCACATTATTTGAATTGTGTGGTGAATTTTCTACCAAATGAGTGCAGGCCTATAACCACAGGCACACGTCAACACACAAAAGCTATTGAAACCCCATTTATTCTGATCTACTCAACAGGACAATGACAGCAAGGGATTGTGTCAAAGGTGTGTCTGGCATGTGTCGAATAATTTTGATAAAAGTGGTTAAAAATAACCTTTCTAATTAAAATAATTAAAATTTCAAGATATGATACGAAAGCTCTCGATGAGAGGAACACACTCCTATAAAAATTTTCAGTGAAAACCTGCAAATAAAAAAGTAGCCAAAAACATGACTTTACAAAATTCCTTCTATCAAAGGCGGATTTCACCGGATTTTCTGGACTTCAACATCATCAGATAGCCAGGGAAATTTGCTATCACATATGTTAGGCTCAGTCTCCTACATCGCAACGGTTTGGAGATATTCAAGAAAAACTGCTGTCCATTTACTTTTTTCCATGAGTGTACATGTATTGACGGCACACGGGACCAAACCACATCATAAATCTAAACTGTGCGGCAATATAAATGACCGTATCTTCGTGAGATCCGTTGTTATGGTAGCGAGAGGAGATCTACTTTTACTAACTGCCGGTGGCAGGTGTGTACGTTGTTGGTGTAGAAATCTGTGGTCCTTTGCCGTACATAAGGTACAAGCGTAAGTTGTTGATACCACTGCCACACGCGGATTTTTCTTTGGTGTCCGATGAGTTTGGTAACCTTCTTGTGACCGATCACAGGGAAAAGACTGTGAATGTCTATCAAAGGAGAGTTTCGATGGGTGTGAGCAAGAAACTGGGATGAGACCCGGCCTGAATCGTGTTGTCTTGCCAAACCGAACACGGGTAGTTGTGGCCCCGGATCCCTGCACGTGAAAAAATTAAAAGATACTGTTTTTTATTGTCGTGCTTGTCTGTCCGTCGACCACTGTTTCCGTAGTCTCTCTGTCTTCTCTTCGTCATTTCGTCCGTCGCAACGAGGTTTAAAATAGACTGGTACCCGATCCTGACTATTTTACATCGGGCTTTTGCATATGTTAGGACCGGGCGTGCCTACCGCCTTCGTGCCTCTGATTGGACGGTGCTGGCGCAGGTGGTAAGTATGTGAACTATTATGTTGATAGATTTTCTATTTTTAACATGGAAAACCCCCGGCGTGATTGGTGAATTTCCTGGGTCAAAGGTCGGTCACCTTCTATCTGCATTCTGGTACGTCAGCCGTATTGAGAATTGAATAAATTTACATAATTTACATAAAATTTTCAAGTGACGTCACTGTCAGAATTCCTCCACAAATGGCGGCCACGACTGGTCCTACCATTCAAAAGCGACACCATCGGTAGGACCAGGTACTAGTCTAGGTTTAAAAGACACCACTCCTTTTATTGAATTATTGTCCATAATCAAATGTTTATCATCAAAGTCAATTGAAATCACACAGAAGAAAATAAAGATGAAGCATTGATCGGTTCTCGTCGATTCCCGTTAACAAAACATTAAGCTGATGAATGAAGGTATTCAGATCGAACACGACAGCATTTCGGCAACTGCAACAGCAACAACAACCGTTTAGTAACTGCCTTAAGCTGCGTTTACCAGACATCCGGAATGCGGTATAGGGACGCGGAATCCCCGGCGGAACGATATGTTGTATACGAAAATGCATTGCATTTTCCGCTTCCGCGTTCCGCAATACGCATTCCGCGTGTCAGCTAAACGTTGCTTATCTCCACGACGCTATCGACATGTTTCTTTTCTAACCCATTGGGCCGATTATTGAACCCACTGGACCTACTAATCCATTGGACCTACTATTGCACCATTTATTTTATCGTTTTCTGGCGAGTTTCGTGTTTGTTCAAACTTATTACAAGCAAACATTACAACATGACAGTGATATTGTTCCAACTGTGCATATATTTAAAGGATACGTAACATATGGTTTCTGCCGGAGGACTACTTACATTCTGGATCTTGAGGCTATTGCTGGACACTGATGCTTCCACAGATAATTAGTTAAGAATGCGATACCCACAAAAAATGCACCGATGTGTTAAGCTCGTCTACACGCTGAGAGATGCTTATTATCATACGTGTCTCCTATATTATTGGACTTTGCTATCATGGCTATGCGTCATGTTAGTTGCAGTAGATCTCAATCTTTCAAACACTTGATCTCCACGTCTAAGATTATTCCCTCTTAGGCAAATAAATAAGTATTTGAAGAAGCCATCGAGATGCAGCCTATAGACCTGCATGTATTTGCTTTCATTATCGGCAAAAATCTCTCCTGAATGGTAGGTCAAATACCACTTACATGTGCGTCCGTCACAAACGTAGAAAACAAATGAACTTTTCTTGAGCCAAGATACGAGAATGTAGACTGCACAGTCTGCTCCCTTTGCATGCGTAGCCGATACATTTATTTTATCGTTTTCTGGCGAGTTTCGTCATTTCACATCTCCGTAGTTCCCAATCATGCTATTGGCTATCGGGGAATGCGCCCACTGTCGGAGGTAGTTGGCGTCACAGACGTCGTCATCTCATCATTGGTCAAGCAATGGAAATTTAGCGCCACACCCCTTTTTAAACAGATGGTTCTGGACCATTCACAGATGAAACGGTCACGTCGAGGCTAATAATCATGTAAATTAGGTACATGTATAGTATCATGTTCCTAATCGTGGTCAGCGCATTAGCAGAAAGGGTCGTATACAGACATGCAGTATTATCCGCACCACACTCGCACTACATCCCTCACGGTTGATCCTCTGGTCTCGGGTTTTTACGAGTCGAAGGCGGCCTGTCCTAAATATTTTTTCGTGAGACTGTTTTCGAATTTGTGAAGAATGGTTCTAAATGACTCAGATATCGCGGAACCTCGACTGCATTGAATATCCCGCGAGTTGCCTTTAAATTTTGTGAAGATCAGCTGAAACACCAGATTGTTGAAGAAGTTGTTAGCATCACATGATTTACCGAGGTCAATTATACGTTGAGAGGTTAGGATGCCTGCTGGTAGTCGCTGCGGTCTGCTTAATGGTGCACTGCTGTGCATATCGGAGAGTATCTCTGCCACTTTCAAGAATGTCTCAGGTGATAAACTCGCCGAATTACGTCTCAAATGTGTTCGTATTTAAGACACAAAAAAGTCCCAGCAATGATTGACGTCATTTTTGTCGGTATGTTCACTCCCAAGAATCTAACAGGCTCTTTTTTCCAAGTGTTGCACCTACGCTCGGAATTGGAATGTTCTGTCTACAGCGCAGCTGAATGGAGGTCGGTCTCCTTCAATCAGAAAGGAAAGAAATGTGTCCTCCATTCGCATTCGTCATGGTCACCTTGCAGGAAATATCTCGCTGCTGGCGGGCAAGAGTTTCATAGAATAAAAAAGGTTAGTAAATATTATATCTATAATTTTTACTGGACACATTGTTCCCAAAAAAGGTTAGTAAATATATCTATAATTTTTACTAGACACATTTTTCCCAATAAACTTCTGCCTATGTTTTGCTATATTCCAAAGCAGAAATATTCTTATATTGAAAGATAATGAAGTGATCGCTCATAACTGGATCAGTGATTTCTTTACGAAAACATTTTATGTACTCATACTTTTTAGCAACTCATAGGAAACAGTAAGTATGAATGTACATGTACATGTACTGTATTAACGATCTTCTTTACAGAACGGTCGCATTTTGTCCCTAATTAAGCTTCTTTTTGTACCCGCACAATCTTTTGGTTCTCACTCCAAGCTAAGTGATGCGTCACTGCCATTGTCATATTACATACGAGTCCGCTCTGGGTTCGAGAGGCAAAATGAGATGAAAGAGCCTGCTTTTCACGATGGGCGGGTCACTCTTGAAACGGTTGGCCAAAAATGTTTGTGATCCGGTCTTTCAGAGTGTACCAAGAGGAGCCCGGTGGTGTAGTGGTTCGAGTCTCCGACTTGCGGTCAGGGTCCCGGTGTAACGTAATTCACTGCCCACCATAAATGAGTGCCCTATCCTATTGTGTAGGACGGAATAAGCCGCACGAGGAGGAAAACCAATACTCAGGATATAATAGAACTTATTGTAACCCGGGCACTGGTTTACAGGTACATTCATTTACACTACCCCTGGTTCGAATCCCACTGGGCGTGAGACTTTCGGCAATTCTCTTTGCCTGACTGGCCTCTCTCCACCCAGGGGGGTTATTCACTAAAGCCACGCAGACGTTTGCGGGCCCGCTAAGCGCACGCAAACCAAACGCACGCTATTCTGCTTGTTTCACAAAATTTATATCGGGTCTTCGGCTGCCACTATTTGTACCACGATTCAAATCTTACAACACTGGTTCTGATTGGCCTCCTCTTCGAGAGGCAGCGGAATTCGCCGCGGACCGGTCAATTTCCCGAAGGGTGATGTGCGATGCAACGCAGTGGTGAGCAGATCGGCCTTCGATTATCGAAGATGTGACGCAAACGACTGTCCATCGTTTTCTACTGCTGGATTTCCAGAGAAAACCAACTTTCTCACGTGGAGTGGCACCTTTAGCAGTCGGGAAAAGCTAGAAAAGCACGCGGGGAAGAAGAGCGTCCAGGGGGGTTATTCACTAAAGCCACGCAGACGTTTGCGGGCCCGCTAAGCGCATGCAAACCAAACGCACGCTATTCTGCTTGTTTCACAAAGGCCACGCTAGTTAGCAAGAGTGCGCAATTCAGCACGCTAATGAGAATATTTTGCGTCTCAGAACAAGGTCCCGCAAACGCCACGCAAGCCTGTCGCTTTAGAAAAATGGCTTTGTTACTCGCTGCAGAGGAAGATGCTCGCCGACAAATTCGTCGAAATAGGATATTCCGAGATAGAATAAAACCCTAGATATATACGATGACACGGATTTATTAAAAAGGTATCTTTGAAGTCATCGACTTGATTGAAGGTGACATTGCACCGCAAACTGAATTTAGAGCTTAATATATGGTAATGTTTTTCAACGTTATCAACGAGTACGGAGACCTCTAGTCACTTCCGTAAAACGCGCCTTCCATTTTGATACGGGCCTCCATGATGCTGCTATACCTACTGGTACCACCGTAGGCCAACTACCCTAGCGACGAGTGCAAATGACTAAGATTCGGAGAAGGCCGCAATCAGTTATGGTCAATTATGTCAGTTTGCGTGTCCGCAAATAGCATTGTGTAAGCGTGGAGTTTGCGGGGGTTTTTGTGAATATCACGCTACGCCAAATTAGCGATCCCGCAAAGTCCACGCAAACGCTACGCTAATTCCACGCAACGCAAATATTAGCGTTGGCTTAGTGAATAACCCCCCAGAGCCACAACAGAGTACGCGTAGGGCCTTCACGCAACAGTTGGTAATCCACGCTGTCGTTACTGAGGGCACTCTTGCTGTACAAAAACTGGCCTCTACGGCTGTGGGCGTCCGAACAAACTCTGCATCAGGCGATGCAATAAACTTACCCTGTTTAGAAGTGGGTAATTGCAATTTCCACCTGCCTTAAGCAATTCCGACTCAGATCCAACAGGAGTCATTAGAATGGCGTTATTATCATTGTTGCCCATTGCGCGAACGCCAGGCGGATATCTTAATTACTCGTACACAGGAAGTGTCTTCACCCTCGATGGCCTCCCATCGCACGGTGGCGGAAAGTAGATCCGGTAGCCATTGATGCGAAGCGCATATTTCTATGTATACGTTTAAGGACACGATATACGCATTACAGTTCTCTTCATCGCTTGCTTCGAGTTTTCCTGTAGTATTTCCATGCCCGGCGATAGGTGTCGCTTTTTGCATGCGACACCTTTCGGAGGCCGCGAGTTTCCGTCACGTGAATCCCTAATCTCGCCCCAGGATCTGTCATTTAAATTTCCTCCCATCTTGACATACGGGGCCCTCGCCAACCCCAGCCACAGTCTGGCGGACAACTTCAAGGGGAATACGAGTTACGCACCTTAATTGGCGTAATTAGCGGCAACTATCACAGGCGACAGGCCTCCGGCAAATAGGACATATTCACTAGATGTTATTTTGAATACGAACATGTTAAAAAGAGGTTTGGGGATAAAAACTGATGAGGAAGTTGAAAGCCGGAAGGGTTCATTAATGATTGAAGATCTGGTGGGTGTTAACGCCATTGAGTAATTATTATCATTAGTGACGTTTAGATCGCCAACGATATACGCCAACGTCAACTCCACTGACGTCACGAGCTGTACGCGACTTTTGATCGGATTGAAGATCAAGAGTATGTGACGTCATTTTTTGAGCGTCTGCATTATCGCGATGATGTTAAACTCACTAAGCTTCTAAAACATTCAAACACTTTGGTTCTAATTTTACATTACCATAAAAAACAGGCCAAACGACCCAGTCGGAACACATTAAGAAGATGTGATTTCTTCTGAGATATTGCATTAAAAGCTGCTCTTTTCGCAAGTAAGAAGCAATTTGCATTGAATATCACATTCTAAAGTAAGATGAGCATCTTAACTGTTTGACGACCACGCCGAACATCTGCGCAGTGGGGCAGTCTCGCGCAGGCAGTTAAACTTCAAGCCGTGCCATCAAATCGTTTGACTTCATTGCTAATCGACGGCTAACTTTCTGAGCCATATCAGGTAGCACGAAACCAACCAAATTGCGGTGATGAATTCACTCACGCGACTCGAGAAAAAATCAAACTCCTTGTATTCCTGCGGAAGTATCTTTGGCGCCGGGAAATGCACCACACAAATACCTATCAGAATCATCTGTCAACTGATTGTGAATACCACTTCGAAATACAAGGAGGCATTTTTTTCTGCTCTGTCATGTCTGTGCGCCCAAACCGACCTTGGCCATTCACAAATGGTCGACATCTCGCCGATTCCTCGGCCAATTGCTAGTCTGCTCTTTCTCCAAAACCTTTTAGTTTCACCGAAAGAACAGCAAAAAACGTATCACCGGCTATGAGTTGGCAATGCTTTAGGATCTCTTTCTTCCTAAGGTCTCCCCTTCTCAAAAAGAAACAATGTAATTTGGTTATTTCGTCTTTCTTTGTGGCATCAAGAGAGCAAAAGGAGTCTTTGGAAAACACTCTCGATGGTTAACTAGGAATCAGCTCACGTGTATGTAGTCTCTTTGTGAGAGAGATTTTAATTTAACTGCCTCATTGGACCAAGGCAAGCCTGACTAGCAAAGGGAAGCTTTGAAGACGATGTAGTAGAAGTATAAATGATGATGTTGTCTCGGCCGTGTCTTCTGCCGAGCTAACGAGGAAGCATCCTGTTGCCTCTGTTTTGGGTAATCACCTAGTAATCAGTGAGCCTGAACTGACCTGCTACAATGCGTTCCTTCATGAGAGTATGGGTGGACGCCATCTTGAAATTACCCGAAAGTATGCGCAACTCGTCAGAGTTTAGTATACACAGTGCCGCCACGAGAAGGCAGAACACAAATCTGAGGTAGACCTAACACTGATAACACCTGACCCCCTTTATCCACACAGGGTAATGCAACATGGACGAATTGCGACCGCCCAGGCTGAATCAATCGGTGTAGGACAAGAGTCCAACATTGAATACATGTAGTCCCTGCTGGCACTTTCCAATGGAAAACACTTGCCGATAATCTTGAAGCAACACAACCGCTGCCAATTGACAGCATCCAGCTACATGTTGGACGTCTTTTTAGAATCCAACTCACACCAATCATTTTTACCGCCTACGAGATTCACAGCTGCAACAACTGGCAATTTTTCGTCAACCTTTCAAGTTTGTTTGTCTTAACCAACTGCCACAACCAGTACCCCATCTCGCGATGCACGATCAATCCACTGCGATGACCCCCATGCCCATTTTTATCAATATCTGCTTACCACACCTCATCGCAACTTCAAGGAAGAACGACCAATTGGCCATATGGGGATGTAGTACCCGAGTAAACGTTTCAGTAACCACACAGCGACACACCTCAAAGAGGACATGTCCGCCGTTACCAATTACAAAGGAACGCGCGTGATATTTTTTCGCTGTTGACCAATTACCGCTCTGGGATCGTTCTGAGGTTCTTTCAGCACAGAGAAACATAAAGGTGTAAACCCCTTTACCTTGATATATCCTTTGCTTAATAGAGCTTATCTCCGCGCTCGTCCTGCATTGATATCATCATTACTTGGCAGCGACCAATTTACACTTAGGAGAGCATGTAATTTGTTTCCCAACACCTTATGGGTTCCTTAACACCAACTATATAGGCGCTGTGGTCTTATGGTTGGCATGGCTGCACCTGTTACTTTCGATAGATAAGTTGGCATCATCGAGGGATCGTTATAATACCTCGTAAAGTGGGTGTTCAAGTAAGGGCGATATAGTGTGAACTTGATATCAGCTTCGTGCAAATGGACAAAGCGTCATAATCACAGCATTTGTCAATGGAAAAGGACACTCTTTTCCACCTCCTGCGCATGTCCAGCTTGACTACTTCCGGTCGTCAAAACTATTCTATTGATTCTGTTGTGGAGATACTCTTTTCATGTCGTACAGCGCCCCGTCGCGGAATATCGTGAAATTATGACGCATGCACGTTAAGTGCGCGAGATGGTTTGATCTCTCACGTGCTGGGTGATCTCACAACGGAGAAGGTTTTCGGTTCATACCGCGTTACATTTTCATAGACTCGATATCGCTACTTGTACTTTGGCAAATGTGGCAATGCTGACGACAGAAAAATGTGGCCCAAACGCCACGTTATATACATGTACATGTAGTGACAAAGGCGTAGACAACCAGGACGCTCCGCCCGATTGTACCTCAACGACATCGTTCAGTATCGCTATTTCCGTCAGGTTCCTGCTTTATTTCTCACCGTTGACATTCCACATTTCGCAGTATTTTCTTTAGTGTGGTTGAAAATGATACGGCTACCACTAGACCCGTGGAGTGGTTGTGAAGTCAACATGGTGATTATAATAGGTTACTTCAAAGTGATGCTGGAGGGTGAAGGAAGAACAAAAAGTTATAATCAGTAGCACCATGACAGGTTGGCGAACATTTCCCCGGGAGTAAGGGTGAGCTGGGAATCTACAAGGGCTGCAGAGGAAACAGGTGGTGTCATTGCTTGTCACTAGTATTGTTGCCCACAGGCCAATGTATGTTTAGGAGATCTGTGGAAGTTTATCACTGTTTTAACTTGTGTTCCGTAGGCCTTACTACTGCAGTGTGGGCTGCACATACATGTATAGTTCAACAGGTGGAGTGATTCGAGTTCATATATTCATGTACGTTTCATGTGCATGTACGTGGGGAGCAGCCACTCAGATGGGTTTTAAAATGTCCAGTGTCCTACGGATAAAATACAATTCAATTTCTGCGTTCTGAACTGTAGGCTACGTGTATACATGTATTGTATACATGTACATTCAAAATGACCAAATAAATTTCACTTAGTTCCCTCCCCACCGTAAAAACCCAGGTAATCATGGTGATATACGGCAAACAAAACACGTATTTTTATGTCGGCCATTAGCAGCGTTCCGGTGAATGGTTAAGCTTTATCTTTTTCCAATAGAAGGGAGAGGAACACTGTAAAAGCTTAGGACACTCCAAGCAGGAAACGTGAAGGATGTTCGGTGTCACCATTGGCCATCCGTTCATCGATTTCCAACCACATCCTGATCAGTGTTCGGCAAAAACGGCTTTGTCTTCCTGTGACTCGTAGTGCCTCAGGGTGACGACAGGCAGATGTCTTACCGTTGTCCTCGTAGTTGTTTAAAGCAAATCGACAGTCGTTTTGTGAACAGAAGGATGATGATTGTAAACATTGCCCTCAGAGCCAATCAGCATGCAGGAAATTAGTGTTTGTAAACAAAGATTCGTCCCCTTTTGCATTCAAATTTTTTGGCTGACAAATCGCTTTAGTGCTGATGTTGCGGCACAGCCAGCCCTGATTTTACCAGAGTTAATTTGGGCCCTTTCAGAGGAACGAAAAAGCTTTCAGAGGAACGAAAAAGCTTACGAAAAGTTTGCAACGTCTACCTTCTCCCCACGGGAAATACCAGGCCATTCCATATTCATACCTGGGGAAAATTGTCTTATTAGGTGATCATGGTGACCAAATCACATTAAAGGACCCTTGATTCTTTTTTGTGAAAATCTGTCCCTTCATTAACTCCCTCACGCTTGTGTCTATCCGCCCACGTCCTGTAGTCCTAAAAAAGTGACAAATGAGCATACGCACATACATCGCGTACAAAAACATAAGGGTGAACCAATGTAAGGGAGAACGAACTAAGAACGTGTTCAGGGGCAACATAGGTAATTATACCACAAAGCAACATGACTGTGATACTATGGAAAAAACGAGCATATCGCGAGGGCAAATTGGAAAATGTGCAACAAGTCACGACTGAGCGGTCTGGTGTGGTATGCGAGTGTGGAAAGAATGATATTGGTGTTGGTTTTGATGTTGTAACCGTAATGACCGAGTTTCTGTCGCCAGATTGGCGAAGATCGTTTAATGTGGTTCTTAAATGTCACGAAGTGGATTCGGAAGTGTCACGCTACGTTTTAAGATTGTTTGACGTGACGTCACTATACATGTACAGGCATTTTGAGAGAGAATGACGCACAGCAATGAATTTCTTCCGTCGGTGTGCACGAATAAATACCGGTATATTCATAAGCTTATGAAGGTGTTGTAGTGTATAATAGCGCTTTCCACTGTAACACAGTCTCATAGCACTTCACACTGTCCCGAAGTTGACACCCGATGGCCATACGAATTATGGAAACTTTTGGAAATCTTACTGATAAATGCCAGCCTGAAGAAGACCCCGGTTGGGGTCGAAAATTTGCAAGATTCTGGAAGGTGACTTTGGGGCCATCTTCACGCGAAATTCAAAATTCCATGTTCGTGTGGCCATCGGGTGTCTAATTTCGGGACAGTGTGACACGGGCTTTACCCCAGTCTCTCCAGAATCCTTTCTGGGCAACAGCTTAAATCCAACTAGTGTCTGTCTTATATAAAGGACGTTTTTTTCTTATCACAAAAGAGATTTGAATTCATGTATATAGTTCCTGGCGGTTTTTATGTTGGATGGCAACGTATACCCTCTGGACCACAGAACATGATTCTCCTATACGTTTTACCAAGTACCGGAGAATATTACCAATTACGTCAAAGTTCAATTTGTATTTTATGAAGTAGCAACTGTACAGTAATCATATCTGTCACCAGTAACTCAAGAGCAACTTCCAACTAAAATTGCAGCTGACTTTTTAATGGAATTTGAATAACCTGTCACAGGAAAAAACTCCTTTGGGCTGATGGATATAATTAGGTGATGGGATCAATAGATGAAAAAAAAATTGTTCCTCATTTTGGCGAGAGAAGTAATGACAAATTCCAGAGGCTAGTCTGGTATAGCAGCTCATCGAAAGCTTTCCTAGATCTTGTCGTTTGTAGTCTGGCAAACTCCAGCCGCCGTCCAACGACCGACCTGACCACCACACCCATAAGAAATCCTAATGCAGGCCCTAATATCGGCCTGCATGTATTGCAAAATTCACTTGTAGCAGGGATGAAATATTACAACCAGTGTTGCATGCGAAAAAATGCAGCTGCAGCTCCGGTGTCACAGAAATTGACAAGGTAGCCAATGTTTTAATCACCCTGTACGTGTTTTCGATACCGTTGAGCGCTTGACACAAAGTTTTGATGGTGTGTTTCTTCAAGCTCGCGTTGACGGCTCGTGAGACACGCGCGTGTCTTCGACGACATTCCTCCCGATCACAAAACCTTTTGAAGCGGTCTTCTGACGTAATCACTGGCTCGTCAACCGTTTAACCCTGAAAATCCGACTGTCCCTGAAAACGGTGACAACATCGCACTATTTCACACAGGGAAGCCTCATTTCTCTGCGGCGCAGACGCGAAGTCAAATCAGGAGCGATGTTTGAAATCATACGTCGTAATGTCTGCATCGGTTGAAATTTACGAAAAAAGTAGATCCCATCATGCCCATGCAGCGTTCGGATATAGCTTACATTTGAAAAGCAAACCAGTGTTTTGGAAAAACCATTTCGGCGATTTGCTTTCGAATACACGCTTTGCTTTTCATTTGATGAGAATCTGAAATCAACTAGCGCAGGAACACAGGCTTTTATGACCCCCCCCCCCCCCCCCCCCCCCCCCCCCCCCCCCCCCCCCCCCCCCCCCCCCCCCCCCCCCCCCCCCCCCCCCCCCCCCCCCCCCCCCCCCCCCCCCCCCCCCCCCCCCCCCCCCCCCCCCCCCCCCNTTGCCACGAAGGAAGTTTAATCTCAATAGGGCACGGCTGACCTATCGTTTCCAGGCAATTTCGTCTGGAATAATAGACGAATCCCAAATTGACGTAAACGGGAAAGATCTGCGCACTTCCGCCGAAATAGCAACAAGAACCTCGGTCTGAAACTGAATGACGTGACGCAGAGAACCCCACGACAGTGACTTGGACGACGTTACGTCAGAGTTGACCATTGCTGAATCACGGATTGCGTCACGTCAGCTGGTTTCAGATGGAGGTTCTTGTTGCTATTTCGGCGGAAGTGCGCAGAACTTGGAATTTGGGATTCGTCTATACAGGCCCTTAGTAGGGCACAAATGGGGGAAGTGTTGGGTAAGAAACGATATTTTTCTGCAATGTCGCGTGAATCGAACTACTAGTACTTGGTGGATTAGGGGCTCCAATTCACTGCGCTACGGACGCTGATTGGCTGGGGTATGTCACGTGACGTTGACATTTGCGATTGGCTGGGCGTCGCCAATTGAGGTCAATATGACCACATGGAGATCGTCGCTAATACGACAGATAGGCAGAAATGTTGTCTACATAGCCAATAACAAAAAAAAGTTAGAAGAACCCGTTATATCATCTTCCCCAGATTACCATTTTCCAATAAATGTCGATATAACTACATTTTATTGCATCGGACAAATAGCACTTCGTACATTAACACCTCTCCTTGTCTGTTGTACTTTCAGATGCCAGAGGTAGCCCATTACCTGACCACAATGAAATGGTCAGTGAAATTCTCAATAAAAGAAATGGTAAGTACAATGTAACAGATTGTAGAACAACTTCAAATTTGAATGACGTAGAATTATAAGGCGAGCGGCTCGCTTATGAATTTTTGCTGTAACACATGTAATATAGGGGTGAGTATAATCCGAAGACTGAAGACCGAAGACTGAGGATGTATAAACCGAGGATGCACCAGGTATAAACCGAGGATGTATAAACCGAGGATGCACCAGGTATAAACCGAGGAGGTATAAACCGAGGATGTACCAGGTACATGTATAAACCGAGGATTCTTACAGAAAATCAAACTGTCTGATTGGATTTCAATACAAGTCATTCAGATACATTAACTTACATGTTGGGAAGGTCACCCACATAAAAACTCGGAAATATGTTCCCTCTTTGACAAGTTTTGGGGTTCTAGGTACTTTGTACTTTGTACATATTTCCGAGTTTTTATGTGGGTGACCTTCTCAACATGAAAGCTAATGTATCTGAATGACTTGTATTGAAATCCAATCAGACAGTTTAATTTTCTGTAAGAATCCTCGGTTTATACCTGGTGCATCCTCGGTTTATACCTATTGAAATTGACACTGTGGCTAAATGGCTTGGTTGATTTCAATGAAATGCTTGCAGAGTACATCTGATAGGTCTTAGAAAAGGTCGATAGAGTTTCAAATGAATCTAATGAAAATTGACAATTTTCTGTGTACACCAATTGCTATTCCTTGAAAAAGTGCTAAAATTTTAGTGTTTTGACCACCGCAGTAGCGATTTTCTAGTCTTCCATCTGACCCCCTTCAGAGCCTATATACTCTGAAAGGAAGTTTCAAATAAATGGCACAAAGACGTAGAAATCGAGTGAAATGTTCAACCCAAAGGCTCGTGTTATTTACGTCGTGGATATTGTTTTAACTTGGTCTCAGAACAGAACGTGAAAAAACACACGCGGCAACGCCATCTTCCCTTTTTTAACTGCATTCGGATCGGATGGAACTTTCCTGTTGATACAATATACCGGTATTAAAAACCCGAACATTTGATATTTAGAAGAATAAGCATGGTGGATATCCCTAAGGACATAGTTTTTATCAAGGAATGCGTGCAGATCTGGATGGGCGAGAGTTACTTGCAACTGTTAAAAACAGCGTTTTTCTGCCTCAGAACATCGTTGGGAGAAGGCCTAAACGTTGTCGACACATCACCTGCCTCTACGACAAGGACGAATCTATTTCAGATTTTTTATGTTTTCCGTTATAAACTAGGTACCGATGTTAAAAGTAGAATTAAGCTGGGCGCGCATGGACGGCTAATCTCAATGCGGCAGGGGTGTTTTTAAAGTCGACTGACCCAACGCTGCTGGACTCGTCATTCAGCCGGGTCAGCCGACTTTAAAAACACCCCTACCGCATTGAGATTTGCCGTCCATGTGCGCCTAGCTTTATCAGCGCCTAAAACTTCAACAAAAATAAACACTGACAGCTCAAGAAGATACTACATGTAGTATTAACACCCGTTTCCACTTCAGCGGATTTCGCCGCGGTTTGCGGTGAGCGGAGTATTGTTAAACCATCGAAGGATTATCCAAAACCCTGTGAAAACCGCACTGCCCGCCGCAAACCACGACGGAATCCGCTGTAGCCTAGCGGGAAGGGCGTAAAGCTGCGTTTACCGGAGATCCGGAATGCGGAAGCGGTATATGCTGTGCATTTTCGCATACAACATATCACTTCCGCATTCCGGATGTGTTGGGAAACGCAGCTTAGCCAATTCATACTTCCTCGCGTCGACAGCACGCGGAGGGTGCGGAAAATGCTTCGTTTGGAAATAGCCAGGCGAGAAATAACGAAGGATTTTCCGCTTATTCGGGTCGGCGAGGAAGTATGAACTGACCCGCAGGCTTATTCATATTACCTCTTCGCCAATCGGCATGTAGAACGAAAAATGCTTCGTTCTCGCCTCACTGGTTCCAAACAAAGCATTTTTCGTGACCAGCGAGGAAGTATGAATTGACCAAGACCTCCCATGAAAGTGTCATTTTGTGGTGAATTGGGGCCGTATGCACAGGTCACACTTTCATTAAAGTCGGACTTTTTTCAATGCTTCATGCATAGAGAAAGTCTAACTTAAGCTATACTTTAGGCTAAAGTCCGACCCGTGAATACGGCCCTAAATCTCGCTCTTTGGGAGTCTTATAGAGGACAATGAGTACATTCAAACCCAGTTATCTACATGTAAACATGCATGTTTAGGTGAAATTGTATATCATGCCCATGACATTCATTATCGCTTTTTAACCCACGTTAAACCTGAAATTAAATCAATTCCCAGCATTTGAGGGTTTCAATCTTGCACTTGGAAACCAATGAAAGTTGATTGTGGCCATATGTGTAGGAGTCAACCATCGCTGTATCCCATAAGAACATGCATGTGTTGGTATGACATGCACCACCATCAGAACCTTTTTAATTTCACCAACAATATCACGATACCAGTTGCCTGACATTCCTCATCAAAGCCATCACAGCACACATAAGTAACGGAGTCTGTTTTCTCAAAAAGCAAAGATAAAAACGGAAATGATATGTAGGATTCTATCTTATACCAGAAATTCAGAATACCAACGATTTGTCGCAGTTGTTTCCTTCGATATTCCGCTGTAGGCGTTCTTTTTTGGCGTTTATTAGCCTTCAAACAATCACCATAAGCATACGTGCCTTTTGCAGTGATTTTTACCATTCCATTGTAGTTATATCGTGAATATGTTGTGTTTTCTGATCTCTATAAAGAAGTGCTAGGCCTATATTGTGCTCTGTCGGTTCCATAAAAGGTCGGCGAGAAGGTCTGCATGTAAAAACATTCGAAGTCACGTCCAACTTTTCAGGAAGGAAAAAGACGTGATTGTTTTCATTGTTTTTAACTTACAAATCAAATCAGTGAAAGTTTGATATCACATTGGGTGGAATTTGGTGAACTCTGCAAATATCAGCATGTCAAAACAACTTTTAGTCTGACTTAGGCTGTGTTGCCAGCAGTCTTTCATTTAGTTCATTATTATATAAATAATTCAGAGCTGCGAGGGAAACAGCTGCCGTATCTCGCCAGAGAGGCGTTTATTCAAAGTCCATCGACAAAATTAAACAAAATATCCTTTGGCAATTAAACTTCCATTGTTTCCTAAAAATCACCACTCTCAACTAATTACAAACAAATCATGGTTTGATTACCCTTTTTTCATTTAATTCTATACTCTTTTAACCTACCGGTAATCATCGTTTGTTGACTTTTATTCGTTGAAGTCAACAATTATTAGGGAATGTTGTTCAGAAAATAACACAAGTGGTAACTCCGCTAAAAGGCAAATTACCAGTTTTGTCTTGTTTGTAGTACTACAAATCTCAGATTTCATTTGGATCCCGCAATCTAGTGAGCGGTTGCCACCTCTGTAACCGCTCATCACGATGAAGATACCTCATTAAAACTTTATCTAATTCTCAACGTGTATCATTTAAATGGCTGATTGTAGATTCGCTTTTAATTAGCGGGGAAATAAAAAACCATAACAGGAGAATTTGATCGCTATCTCCGTCGGCGCTTGAAGGATTTTATTACAAAGGTTTTAAATTTCAGAGCTAGACTTGAAATGACACCGTTCGATCGTCATAATCATATCGCTTGAAGCACAATTTCATTCACGCGTTCGTTTTCTGATAGGCCCACGGATTCCTACAACTTGCACCTGTAGTGATTTCTCTTTTTCATCTGGTCTGACAAGGAAACCAGTTGTTTCCTCAGCGGCACTGCTGGGAGCCAGCTGAAGTTATTCAACTCCCCACATGCGAGTTTTCTCGTGTGAGTTGGCTCTCAATGAGCAATTCAGTGTATTCGCCTTTGTTGGTTTCCTTTACGGCTTACTCAGTGACGCAATATCTTCGATAATCGAAGGCCGATCTGGGGTGGCCGCATAGAAACTCCGCTAGTGCTTCGACAGCCTATCGGTGTTAAAATGTATGGAAAAATGTACAGCACTATCGGCAGATGGGCTCCGCTAGCGATAGCGGAGTTTCTATGCGGCCACCCCTGCTCACCACTGCGTTACATCGCACATCACCCTTCGAGAAATAGACCGGTCCGCGGCGTATCTTGGTACGATGCCAACTTTACCGGTCGACCAATCATATTGCACTTTATATCGGGTCTTCGGCTGCCACTATTTGTACCACGATTCAAAT